>PVHX01003805.1:0-105891 GCA_004024805.1 Geosciurus inauris
ATCGAAGTGATCTTTTACTTCCTGTATTTGCCTATGAATCTCTTTATCAAAGTGATCTATTGCTGACTGGGTTTGCTCTCTTATATCATTCTTTAAGTCACCGACCATTTTAATTATGTACATCCTGAATTCCTGTTCTGTCATTCCTCCTGCTGTACAGACCATGGATTCTAGTAGTGTAGTATCTTGGTTTGTTTGATTCACTTTCTTCCCTTGTTTTCTCATGATGTTTTTGTGTCTTTCCTTCTAGCTCTGCTGATCCAAGGTGTTACAGTTTTGACTCCTATATGGTTATAGTTTCCCTGCAGGGTTTCGTTACCTTTCCTCCAGTAGGTGTCATTGTCCGTTGTTTGCTGGACTTTCCCAGCTGGTATCCTTGGTGCTGGTCCCAGGCCAAGATGAAACTCTGGGCTGCTGGTGGAGTCGCTGTTCCACCGTGGCCAAGGTTTGCTCCCAGGTGCTCACCTGCGCCCCCTGGTGTGTAGGAAGTTCCGCTGTGTTAGAAGGTGGTCTACAAAGAACAATAGCTGGGGTTTCGCTCAGGAGTCGGTCCACAGTAGCAACTGCTAGCGGTCTCTCGCGGTTGGGTGGGCGCTGGGGCCAGGCACCCTGCGCGGAAGCAGGCCTGGCACGCCCGGGGTAAACTCTGGGCTGGAGCCCTGGGCTGGATCCCCCACCACAACTGCACTCCGCCAGTCGGCGCCGAAGTCATGCCGCTGCGGCTCCCGCTGCCTCCCGGTGGCCCTGGGCTCACACACACACGAGCGAAATTCCTGCGTGGGATGGTGAGCCACAGAATGATGCCAGGAAGCTGGCTGGAAAACGGCGCCTCCACCACTTCCAGCCTTGGTCCCTGAAAGCCTAGCGCAGAGTGGACTGTCTGGGCCGCCATCTTGGAACCACCCTCTCCTCTGTTCTTATGATTGCATTTTTTTCTTGGTTTTTCTTAGATGTCTAGAGGTTATAGTAAAGGTTGAAATGATCAGTATTGAAAGTTAGAGTGGACTTCATCAATACTTAACCCATTATGTCCTGGCCTCCTAAAACTGGGAGTTCTTATAAGAACTTAAAAACTTAAGTTCTTATAAGAACTTAATTGAGCACAGATACACCATTTATGGCAATTTTGTTAATGTCTCTGAAGAAAGTGGGCATTGAATATAGGAATCTGAATTTGTGGAAGAATTAGGCAGTCTTCACTTTAGGGAATATGGTTACCATGTGGCTTGTGTCCCTTGTGGTAATCAGAACTTACTGTGAGTAATTCTCTCCCTGGCCATACTGTGCAGACAGAACTCCCAAGGCTAATTACCTTTTTCCTCCAGATTTAGACCAGATACAAGTATTTGGGGGCAAAAACTAAAGAATTAAGAAAAAGTTAAAGTTTTGCCACAATTCTTCTGACTAGTGGATGATAGACATTCATATTAAGATCATAATGAAGCATAGAAATGCTCTTTGTAGTTCTCTCCTCTCTCTTTTGCTTTAGCTATATTCAGGAAAGCCAGATTTATAGCAGATTACTGGAGTAATAGAGTAAAACTTTTTTCTATAGTTACCTGAGTCAAAAGGGTAGTCTTACTAGAGATTTCAAAGGATTTAAGATGCCAAGATTACCTGGCACATGAGAGCTATGTGTTATACTGCAGGTAGGGCCTTTTACTGTTAGTTATGAAAAGATAAGAACTATTATAAATAGTCTATACTAATGTTAATTGTGAGATTTTGGTTTTAGCATATAATTTAAATTGTTAAAAACCAGTTTCTGGGGCTGGGGTTATGACTCAGTGGTAGAGCACTTTCCTGGCATAGGTGAGGCATTGAGTTCAATCCTCTACACCACATTAAAAATATAAACAAACAAAATAAAGGTATTGTGTCCATCTACAAGTAAAAAGAAAAATTTTTTAAAAAAATGTGGAGGGCTGGGGTGGTGGCTCAGTGGTAGAGCGCTTGCCTTGCATGCGTGAGTCACTGGGTTCGATCCTCAGCACCACATAAAAATAAAATAAATAAAGATATTGCATCCATCTACAACTAAAAAAATATTAAAACAAAATGTGGAAACTAAATAATATAAAAATGGAATATAATTATATTTATATTTCATTTTAATGGAATTTATAATATAAATATATATATTATAAATAATGTAAAAAATGGAAACTAAATAATATGCTATTGAATGATGCATGGATAATGGAAGACATTAGGGAAGAGATAAAGAAAATTCCTAGAGGTAAATGAAAACTCCAGTACAACATATCAAAATCTCTGAGACACCATGAAGGCAGTGCTAAGAGTTAAGTTCATTGCATTAAGCTCATTTATTAAAAGAAGAAAAAGTCAACAAATAAATGACTGGACTCTTCATCTCAAAGACCTAGAAAAAGAAGAACAAACCAATACCATAAGAAGTAGAAGACAGGAAATAATTAAAATCAGGGCTGAAATAATGAAATTGAAACAAGAGAAACAATTCAAAAAATTGACAAAACAAAAAGCTGGTTCTTTGAAAAAATAAACAACATTGGCAAACCCTTAGCCACCCTAACAAAAAGAAGGAGAGAGAAAACCCAAATTACTAAAATTTGTGATGAAAAAGGAAATATCATGACAGACACTACTGAAATACTAGTGGTATACTAGAGGATAATTAGAAACTATTTTGAAAATTTATACTCCAGTAAAATAGAAAACCCTGAAGACACCAACAAATTTCTAGAGGCATATGACCTACCCAAACTGAATCAGAAGGTCATACACAACTTAAACAGATCAATTTCAAGGAAGGAAATAGAAGATGCCATCAAGAGCCTGCCAACCAAGAAAAGCCCAGGAGCAGATGGATTCTCAGCCGAGTTCTACAAGACCTTCAAAAAAGAATTAATACCAGCACTCCTCAAACTATTTCATGTAATCGAAAAGGAGGGAACCCTTTCAAACTCATTCTATGTGGCGAGTATTGCGCTGATTCCAAAACCAGACAGAGAAACATCAAAGAAAGAAAATTTCAGACCAATGTCCCTGATGAACATAGATGCAAAAATTTTCAGTAAAAGTCTGGCAAATCGCATATAAAAACATATCAAAAAAATAGTGCACCATGATCAAGTGGGTTTCACCCCAGGTATGCAAGGTTGGTTCAACATACAGAAATCAATTAACATAATCCATCACACTAATAGACATAAAGATAAGAGTCATATGATTTTATCAATCAATGTAGAGAAAGCATTTGACAAAATACAGCACCTTTCATGGTCAAAACACTGGAAAAATTAGGGATAATAGGAATATACCTCAACTTTGTAAAAGCTATATATGCTAAACCCAAGGCCATCATCATCTTAAATGGACAAAAATTGGAAGCATTCCCTCTAAAAACTGGAACAAGATAGGGATGTCCTCTTTCACCACTGCTATTCAACATAGTCCTTGAAACACTAGCCAGAGCAGTTAGACAAAAGAAATTAAAGGGATATGAATAGGAAAAGAAGAACTCAAACTATCATTATTTGCCAATGACATGATTCTATACTTAGAGGATCCAAAAAATTCTACCAGAAAACTTCTAGAATTAATAAATGAATTCAGCAAAGTAGCAGGATATAAAATCAACACTCATAAATCAATTGCATTTCTATACATCAGTGATAAACCCTCTGAAAGAGAAATTAGGAAAACTATCCCATTCACAATGGCCTCCAAAAAAATAAAACACTTGGGAATCAATTTAACAAAAGAGGTAAAAGACCTCTACAGTGCAAACTACAAGACACTAAAGAAATTGAAGACGACTTTAGAAGACGAAAAACATCTCTAGAAATTAGAGAAATGCAAATCAAAACTGCTCTAAGATTTTATCTCGCGCCAGTTAGAATGACAATTATCAAGAATACAAACAACATTAAGTGTTGGTGAGGTTGTGGGGGAAAAGGCACACTTATACATTGCTGGTGAGACTGCAAATTGGTACAACCACTCTGGAAAGCGGTGTGGAGATTCCTTAGTAAACTTGGAATGGAACCATCATTTGATCCAGCTATCCCACTCCTTGGTCTATATCCAAAAGACTTAAAAACAGCATACTACAGTGACACAGCCACTTCAGTGTTTATAGGAGCTCAATTCACAATAGCTGAACTGTGGAACCAACCTAGGTGCCCTTCGATAGATGAATGGATAAAGAAACTGTGGTATATATTCACAATGGAGTATTACTCAGCAATAAAAGAAAATAAAATTATGGCATTTGCAGGTAAATGGATGGAGTTGGAGAATATCATGCTAAGTGAAGTAAGCCAAACCCAAAAAACCAAATGCCGAATGTTCTCTCTGATAAGCGGATGCTGATCCATAATGTGGGGGAGGACATGGAAAGAATGGAGGAATTTTGGTCATAGGGGTGGGAGGGAAGAGGGGGCAGGAGGACAGTAAAGATAGTGGAATATGATGGACATCAAAGCCCTAGCTTTATGTATGACTGCATGTATGTTGTGATTCTACATCACATACAACCAGAGAAATGAAAAAATAAATAAATACAAAAAGGTTTCTATTTTTTATTTATTTTTTAACTTTTATTTTATCTTATTTTTTTTTAGACAGGCTGTCTCTATGTTGCCCAGGCTACCCCTGAACTTGGTGATTCACACAATCCTCCTTTCTCTTTCCTCAGACTCTCTGGGACCCTAGGCATGTACTTATCTTTAAAAAGTTAAATCTAACCAAAAGGGAAAAAAAAAGTTAATCTAAAGTAACCATATACCTCTTACGTATAAAGAATTATTCTTCTTTTTCGTGTGTGTGTGTGTGTGTGTGTGTGTGTGCACGCGCGCGTGTGTGCTTAACCAGGAAGCCACATCCCCAGTTTCCTTTTGTTTTGTTGGGGGTGGGTGGGTAGCCAGGGCCTTGCTAAACTGCTGACATTGGCTTTAAACTTGCCAGCTGCTGGGATTATAGGTATGCACCACTGGACCCAGCTTCCTTTCTTTTTTGATTGAATCTGTTTCAGTGTCATATATTGAATATACCAAGATTTGGTGAAAGTTACCTTGTGTTGTAATTTTGACTTCCCTATTTTATTTATACTGGATAACTTGATTATGGATACTTGAATTTTGTTTCAGTGCAGAATCATATTATCTTTCTGAAGGTATTTTAAAGTGGTAGTTAATTGACTTATAATACCAACAATGTACTTAACAATTGAATAACAACAGCGTGGATATCCTAATCAAGTTGTATGTATGCTGACAATAACAACTGCATCATGCACACCTCCTGGACAACAGCAATTTTAACGTGCCATCAACTGTAGGATGGATTCTGAATTCCAAGCTGTTATAATGGGGTGAGTGTATCTCCTAGAAAGAGTTAGAAACAGTTTTTTCTAAACTTCCAAATTTGTATCTCCAGCCAGACCTCTTACTTAATTCCATATTTGTGTATCTGGTTCCCCTTTTTTATGTTTCCACTCTGATTGTTTAATAGGCCTCTCAAGATGTTTAAAATTAAATTCCTTATTCTACATTCTGTGTCCCTACCCCCAAAACTAGTACTGCTTCTGCATTATTTTGATCTGGGGCTTTTACATCCTTTGATTTATGTAGGTTAAAAACATTAAAATAAAAAATGACTCCTTTCTATAAATTCTTTGGACTCCACTTCTATAATCTACCCATCTCTTCCACTACCATTCTAGTTTGTAAAAGGATTTCACTTGGCAGTCACTTCCCATCTTTCACTGAGCAGTCATTTCCTGTCTGGTTTCTTGGCATCTATCCTTCTTCCCACTTGGCATCTATCCTTCTTCCACTTTCAGTATAGCAGCTAGAGTAATGCTTTAAAAACATACATGGTCATGTCATTTTCTTTTCTTTTTTTTTTTTAAAAGGCTTTATATATAGAGAGATCACATATAAATCACCATGTAAAGTGTCTAGTTCAAAGGCTTTTAGTATATTCACAGAGTTGTACAACAACCATCATCAAAATTAATGGTAGAATATTTTCATCTCCCCAAAAAGAAACCCCAAATGCTTTACTGTCATTCCTTTTTTTTTTTGGTACCAAGGATTGAACTCAGGGGTACTTGACCACTGAGCTGCATCCCTAACCCTATTTTGTGTTCTTTGTATAGACAGGGTCTCACTGAGTTTCTTAGCACCTCACCTTTGCTGAGGCTGGCTTTGAACTCAAGATTCTTTGTCTTAGCCTCCAGCCACACACCCCCTGCCTCCAGTTACCACTCAGTTAATGCCATCAGGGATTAATTCACCAGTTGGGTTAAGGCTATAACCCAATCTTTTCTCCTCCAAATCTTCTTGCACTGTCTTACAAATGAGCTTTTGGGGGACACCTCACATCCAAACCATAAGTTGCATGTATACTGCAAATAATTTTTGTCTCTACCATTCCTATTCTTATACCTATTTATGTATATAATCCTTTGCCATTAGCTCTAACCTCTTGTCTATAATAGCAAAGGCACTTTTATCTTATTTCCAATTATTCACTGTGACGTTTTCCTGTTTCTTGTAGATATATCCTTTATTTACAAGATCCCTACTTCTAATATTGTAAGAATTGTTTATGGATTAATGTTGACATTTTAAAAAGTGTATTAAAATTTTGTTATTGATTTCTAAATTATATGGGAATGTGTTCTATCAAGTTTTTAAATATTTATGAAACTTACTTTGTGGCCTAGAATGTGGCCACTATGTAGATGTAAGAGAAAGAATACCAAAACTTGATCACATCTACAGAAGTCAGAAAAGCAGGAAAAAGCACATAATAAGATAGTGGAAATAAATGAATTGTAAAAATGTAGGTGGACTCAATTCTCTGGTTAAAGTACAGTTAAGTATGCTTAAAACAAGTTAATAAGAAAGTCTAGTTATGATCCACTTATAAGAGACACAGTAGGTGAAAGTAAAAGGATGAGAAAATACGTACCAGGCAAATTGGGGTTAAAAAACTCCAGTGTATGCAGATTAGTATCAAATCAATTAGACATTTAAGAGAAAAGGCTTTATTGTGGAGAAAAGATCACTACTCAACATTAAAGGATAAGGAAAGAAAAAGTTTGGGGCAAAACTCAATTATAATAAAGTGCAGTGAGCACTCATAAAAACATTACCCACACCATTGTAATGATTGTTATTTAATATTTTGCCATGTTCATGTCTCCTGAGAAAGGAAATTACTTCATCTAACCAAAATATCATCATATCTAGGAAAATTAACAGTTCTGTAATTTTACATCTAGTACATGTTCAAATTTTTGAAGTTGTCATCTCCAGAATGTCCTTTAAAGCCATCCTCCATCCCTGTACTAAAGTCTGCTCTTTATGTGTGCACAGAATTATTTGTTGTCTTTTAGTAGTTACTGTTTTTCATTCTTTGTTTGCAGTACAGAGGCTTGTGCTGAGGGATTTGCATGTGCTGTTTTGTTTCCCTATGCCATGATTTATTAAAGATTCTAACAGTTGTCCTGCAATTTCTCACATTTTGTATTTGTCTCATTGTATGGTTTTGACTTTTTTTTTTTTTTTTTTTTTTTTTTTTTTTTTTTTTTTTTTTTTTTTTTTTTTTTTTTTTTTTTTTTTTTTTTTTTTTTTTTTTTTTTTTTTTTTTTTTTTTTTTTTTTTTTTTTTTTTTTTTTTTTTTTTTTTTTTTTTTTTTTTTTTTTTTTTTTTGTGGTGCTGGGAATTGAACCCAGGGCCTTATACATGCAAAGCAAACACCCTACTAACTGAGCTAAATCCCCAGCCCCTGGTTTTGACTTTTGAAGAGAAAGTAAGTGTTCTACATTCCATATTTGTCCCATTATTTCATTATAGTGTTTTTAGCATATTTCTGAATCCCCAATATTTCTTTTTATTTAGAAACTAACTCTAAAAGCTTAATTATATTCTATTTAAATGTTCTGCAAATATACTAATTGGTTGACTTCATTTATGTTGCATCACAGCAAAAGATTTTTGACTAGCTGTCTTACTATTAATTGTTCTAAGCCATTCTCCTTATAAGGTTTGTTTTCCCCTTTGTCTTAAATCTCTGTGGAAATACTTTCTTACCATGTGAATATCCTTTTCCGCATCAGTTTTTCACTTAATGGTTTTAGCATCCTTTGATCCTTTCCTGAATCAGTTATTTTATATTAATTGACATTCTTCTGTAAAGAAGAGCTTCCTCACACCAAATGGGAATAACTATCATTTTTTCTAAAAAGGCAGCATGAATGCATAGTTCTTTTCCTTTAATATTCAAATTACTAATTTTATAAGTAAGAGTGGTGGTAAATCCTCCCCACCCCCATTTGTGGACCCCTGAGGTTTTTGTTTTTTTTTGGGGGGGGGGTTGGTACTGGGGATTGAACTCTGGGGCACTCGACCACTGAGCCACATCCCCAGCCCTATTTTGTGTTTTATGTAGAGACAGGGTCTCACTGAGTTGCTCGCTTAGTGCTTGGCCATTGCTGAGGATGGCTTTGAACTCGCGATTCCCTGAGGGTTTTGTTTTGTTTTTATGTGTACAGTCTGTTAGAGTCAATGGCATTCCTTACTGTTCTTGCTGGAAAACTTCCAAATTTGGCAAGTAAGAATCTCGTCAAGTTGGCTTCTGTTATTCTGACATCTGTCAGGCACCATAAAACGTTCCTGGATTCCTCTTTTTGAATAATAATAGATCTTCGAATGCTTTAATGCTCACTTTTTCCCCCATTAGTTGTTGTCACCATTGTGTTGTTTTTTATATAGTCTGTTTATTTAGGCTTACCCTCATTTTTATTAGTCTCTAGGACTTTCATTTGTGTTTGTTTCCTGCAGTTGCTATAACAAAATACCACAAAATTGTTCTTTCATTACACTACAGATTTATTCTCAAAATTCTGGCAGTTAGAAATACAGAATGGATTTCATTGGACCAAAATGAAGTTGTCAGCAAGGCTGCATGCCTCTTGAGCCTTTAGGCATTTAATGTATTCCTTGGCTCGTGGTCCCATCTTCAAGGCCAGAATATACCATCTTTAAATCTGCTTGGTCTTCATATTGCATGATCCTCTGTAGTAAAATTTCCTTTTAGTTCCCTTTTATAAAGACATTTGTGTTTATATGTAGGGCCGATCCCAGATAATCCAGGATAAATCCCCCTATTGCAAGTTCCTTGGTTTAATCATATCTGCAAAGTTCCTTTTGCGATTAAGGTAAGATTTATAGATTATGGCTTTTAGGATATAGCCATATAAAGGGGCATTATTCAGCCTACCATTTCCATTCATTTTTTTTTTATTGCTACTACTAGGTTGATTTTCCTTTTTCTAGGTTGCCAGACATTTTCTTTTTGCATCTTAAAGCTGTTTCATTATCTTCCTGCTTTTACTATTGTTGAGAAACTTGCCATCAATCTACCTTGTCTTTCTTTTCTCTTTGGTTCATTTTGAGAACTTTTCTGCTCTTTCATCTCAACCCTATGTAGTTTTGGAGTTAGTTTCATCTCTCATGGCCAAGACTTTAAGTGTATTCCTTTAATCTCAGTATTTTTGGTTTATCAACTGGTTTGGAAAATTTATGGCCATTTCCTGTTTAAGTATTTCCCCTGGGTTTACTAATATTATTCTTTATATTTGCAATACATTTATCTGTGACTTTTGGCTAATTTTTTCAAAATCATCCTTCAGTTTTACTCTTTTTACTTCACCTGAGGTTTTTATTTTAATGACTATATGATTCAAGACTCAGGTCATTTGAGGGCAGGGATGGTACCCAGTATTGATCCCACATGGTGGGCAGGTACTCCACCACTGAGCTGCATCCCCTGTCTTTAAAAAATTTGGTTTTTTTTGATCTTGAGGCAGGTTCTCCTTAAATTGCCCAGGCTGGTCTCAGATTTGCAGTCCTCCTATCTCAGCTTCCTGAGTAGCTGGGATTTCAGGTGTGTACTACCACCCCAATTCAAAAATTCAAGTCTCTGTAATTTCCTTCTTCTTCTGTATTTGTTGTCTTTAAGCTTGGAGTTCTTCTAGAGTTATTTCAGTAGAAATTTCTTCATGTTTTGCTCTGCAATTTATTAGCTTTAATTTCTTTGCCAAGCTGATTATATTCCTTTTCTGTTTTTCAGGATTATTCTGATCCCACCCTCACCATTGATGCCCTGACCTCCTTGATTTCAGTACCATGATTCTTCCAACAATTTTTTTTTTTAAATTTTAGGTCTCTGTCCTCTTACAATAGTCATGTGGTTTTCTCCTTTGACCTATTAAGTGTCATGTTATTCCCAACTAGTAACTATCTCTGTATCTTAAATATAATTAAAAAATGATATTTAAGAGTTCTTTTACTCCATAGATTGGATTATTTGTGGTTTTGATTTTTTCTGTTAGTCTTTGTACAAAGTTTTAGCATCTAAGTTTGGCTAGCTTCATAAAATGAATTTAGGAATTATTCATACACACCATCACAATTACATTTTCTTTCAAGGCTTGATAGAAACCAGTCATCATAATCTGAATTTGATACCTTTTTATAGAGATTAAAGGAGCCAGTAGCTATAGTTTTATTGTGTTGTAGCAACCATTCAATCCATTCAATGCCTTCCTTATCAGTTTGTCTGCATTTATGTTTTAACATAATTGTCTTCTGAGTAGAGGTTTTAAAAAACTTCTCAATCTTTTTTTCCCCCTAGTGGAGAGGTTAGTATTGGAACTCAGGGTTTTTTTGTTTGTTTGTTTGTTTGTTTGTTTGTTTGTTTTACCTGAGCCGTATCCCCAGTCCATCAGTCCTTTTCCTTTTCATTTTAAAAATAGGGTCTTGCTCCTCCCATGTTCTTAGATAGGCAGAATCCATATTATTAAAATGGCCATACTACCCAAAGCGCTATACAGATTCAGTGCAATCCCAATTAAAATCCCAAAGTCCTTTCTTATAGAAATAGAAAAGGCAATCATGAAATTCATTTGGAAAAATAAGAGACCCAGAATAGCCAAAGATATCCTGAGCAAGAAGAGTGAAGCAGGAGGCATAACAATACCAGACCTTAAACTCTACTACAAAGCTATAGTAACAAAAACGGCATGGTACTGGCACCAAAATAGACATGTAGACCAATGGTACAGAATAGAAGACAGAGTAATACACAGAAATACAGCTATCTCATACTAGACTAAGGTGCCAAAAAATACATTGGAGAAAAGATAGCCTTTTCAACAAATGATGCTGGGAAAACTGGAAATCCATATACAGTAAAATGAAACTAAACCCCTATCTCTCACCATGCACAAAACTCAACTCAAAGTGGATCAAAGATCTAGGAATTAGACCAGAGACCCTGCATCTAATTGAGGAGAAAGTAGGTCCAAATCTTTATCACGTTGGAATAGGCCCCGAATTCCTTAACAAGACTCCAAAAGCTCAAGAAATAAAAGCAAGAATCAATAAATGGGATGGACTTAAACTAAAAAGCTTCTTCTCAGCAAGAGAAACTATCAATGAAGTGAACAGAGAGCCTACATTCTGGGA
The DNA here is from genome assembly GCA_004024805.1 of Geosciurus inauris. Lineage (NCBI taxonomy): Eukaryota > Metazoa > Chordata > Mammalia > Rodentia > Sciuridae > Geosciurus > Geosciurus inauris. The sequence continues at coordinate 11,526 of PVHX01003805.1, forward strand.
GCAAATTTTTGCCACACGCACATCAGATAGAGCACTGATCTCCAGAATATATAAAGAACTCAAAAAACTTAACACCAAAAAAGCAAACAACCCAATCAATAAATGGGCTAAGGAGCTGAATAGAAACCTCTCAGAAGAAGATATACAGCCAATAAACAAATATATGAAGAAATGTTCAACGTCTCTAGCCATTAGAGAAATGGAAATCAAAACTACCCTCAGATTTCATCTCACCCCAGGCAGAATGGCAGCTATCCAAAAATACAAGCAACAGTAAGTGCTGGCGAGGATGTGGTGAAAAAGGCACACTCAAACATTGCTGGTGGGACTGCAGGCTGGTACAACCAATCTGGAAAGCAGTATGGAGATTTCTTAAAAAACTTGGAATGAAACCACCATCTGATCCAGCTATTCCACTCCTTGGCCTATACCCTAAAGACTTAAAAACAGCATACTACAGTGATGCAGCCACTTCAATGTTCACAGCAACACAATTCACAATTGCAAAGCTGTGGAAACAGCCCAGATGCCCTTCAATAGATGAATGGATAAAGAAACTGTGGCACATACACACAATGGAATATTATTCAGCAATAAAAGAGAATAAAAGTATGGCATATAGGTAAATGGATGGAATTGGAGAACACTATGCTAAGTGAAGTAAGCCAATCCCAAAAAACCAAATGCCGAATGTTCTCTTTGATTAGTGGATGCTGATACATAAGGGGAGTGGGAATGGGGAACACAGGAGAAATGGAGGAACTCTGGATGGGGCAGGGGGGAGATGGGGGTAGGGAAAGGGGAATGGGTATAGTAAATATGGTGGAATGAGATGGTCATCACTACCCTCGGTGCATGTATGAAGATACAAATGGTGCGACTCTATCTGGTTTGCAACCAGAGAAATGGAAAAATTGAGCTCTATATAAGTACTATGACTTGAAATGCATTTAAATAAATTAATAAAAACATCTCTTACCTCCGAATCATTCAATAAAAAGGAATCTTTATTTTATAGAGGCAAGTTTTATATGATAAATAAATGCTACCCAATCCTCAAATTAAAAAAAAAATAGGGTCTTGCTGAGTTGAAGAGGGTCTCACTATATTGCTGAGGCTGGCCTCAAACTTGTGATCCTCCTGCCTTAGCCTCGCAAGTTACTAGGATCACAAGTGTGTGCCAAAGCTCCCAGCTTCTCAGTCTTTTTATGGAGAGGGAATTTTGCCATTTGTGAAGCCATTAGAAATGATCAATTATTTACTAAACTTGCCTGGTTTTAATTGCTGCCTACCGAAGAGATCAGGATAGGACAGGAATCATTTTGTACCTTTCTCAAAGCTTTAAAATTTTCTTTATTCCCTTTTAGGATCATTGTAACAGATACTATTCTTTCTCCTAGAAGGCATTTTAAGTCCACAATGATCTATCTATTGTTAGCTTTACAAATACCTTTTTAATACACCTCATTTTTTAAGAATCATCAAAGTTCTTTCTCTAACTCTTCTGGGAAATTGAAAGAATTTTCTTCCCAAACTCCTCATTTCTAATTTAAACTAGGATCATTATAATTTTTCTCCATTATTTGGATATAAAATTACTTTCCTTTGAGAAAATAAAAAATGCAACTTCCAGACACTTATAGTCTGACCCTACCCCACCCTCCCAAAACAGTCTTTATTTTCTGGTTCCTAGCACAAAAAGTTCATAGTCAGCTCAGTCTCTTCATTTCCCCCATGTTCATTTCACCCTCTGATTATCTTTTCCTTTACTCTTTCCCATCCCTTAGGGAAGCAGTTGTTAATGCTAAATGAACATATGTTCTAGGTATGGAACTTTGCAGGGATGGGGAAGACTGTGTATAATAGAATCCTGAATTTACTGGGCAAAGAGAAGAGCCACTGAACTGGGATTAATATTTATTCCTTATTACCCTGTTCTGAAAATAGCATAAATGTTTTGCTTTAATTGAATGTCTCTTATGACTAAGACACTAAGTGATAAAGGCACAAAAAGATGAATAACCATATTTCTGATTTTAAATTAGCTAAATAGACATGAGAAACATAGTCAACTAAAAGATATAAAATCCTGACTTAAAGCATTTTTTGCCTAAATTGTCAGAGAACTCATCATAGAGGGAGTATTTAACTAAACAAAGTATTCATTTTTCTTAGCAAATATATATTTGAATGCTTACAATATGAAGATATATCAGAAAACAAAACAAGACAAAAACCCCTGCCCTTCTGAACTTAGGGAGAGATACATGTTATTAATAAAAGGTAAAATATAGTAAGGTGGTGGTCACCTATGTAACAAAGTTAGCAAAGGGAACTAGAAACTGATCTGTTGTGGGAGTAGGGAAGGATAGAGACCATTCTAAATAAGATGATCAGAGACTATCTCATTGATAAGGCAACATTGGAATAAAGAGATGAATGAACATGGTATGCTAACAAACCCTGTAGAAAGAAATTTTAGGGAAAGAGTATTCCAGGTAAAAGTAATAGTAAATGCAGAAATCCTGCATTGGAATCATGCTTGGCATGTTTAGAAAGGCCACGTGAGATTTAGGAAAGGGAAGAAGGGGAGAATAGTAAAAGATCAAGGTAAATAAGTAGCAGAGGGCCAGATCATGTAATACCTTCTAGACTTCCATAAAAGTGTTGGTGATTTTTACTTGGGAAACTGTTGGAGTGTTTTGAGCAAAAAATTGACAGGTGATCTGTAGTTATCGTTTTAGGTATATGCAGTGGAATATTATTAAGCAATAAAAAAGAACAAAATTCTGTCATTTGCACACATGAGTGGCACTGGAGAATATTATGTTGAATGAAATAAATCAAGCACAGAAAACCAAATACACATTCTCACACATGGTATCTAAAAGTTCTAAAATCTAAAAGGAGTAGAGAATAGAGTAATGGGAAGAGCATGGGGGTAGGTCGGGATAAACAGGATGGCTAGTGGACATAGGGGTACAATTGGATAGGAAGATTAGTGTTAATGAAGTTCTGTAGCACATAGGCTAACTATGATTGACAACAGTTAATTTAATATTTCAGAATAACCGATAGAATTTTGAATATTTTCAACATATAAAGCATTGATAAATGTCTGAGGTAATAGACATACCAGTTATCCTGATGTGATCATTGGACATTATATACATGTATTAAAATGTCACACTATACCCCATAAATATTGTACTATGTGTCAATTAAAATATATTTTAAAAGTGAAAATCAAAGAGATTAACTACTGTTTGATTCTAGGCATAAAATAGAAGTGACCACTTCAGAGACAGTTGGTGTAATCTAAGAGAAATTGTGGTGACTTTAGACCAAGGTGTTAATTTTAGAGAAAGTGGATATGTCTTTTGATTTGGAGATGGATTAGATGTCAGTTTTGAGAACAAGAGAGTCAAGGATGGCTTTAGCAACTCAAAGAATGGCGTTTGTTGTTTTCTGAGTAAAAAATAACTAAAGAAAAACCAATTTGGGGTATGATTGGTGAGAAGATCAGAAGTTTAGTTTTTGAACATGTTAAGTTTGAGGTGCCTATTAGTTATCCTAGTACAGATGCTGAGTAGGCAGTTGGAAATAGTCTTAAGTTGAGAGAAGAGAGCTGGATGTTAAAATTTGGACTTCATCTGTTTATAGTGGACATATAAAGACACAAGATTAGATGACATTACCTAGGAAATAAGCACAGCTAGAGAAAAGAAGACATCTAATTTGCCCTTTTGGGAAATAAATAACAAAGTCATCATAAAACAATATGTTATAATATCTGACAATAGAAAGAATTTAAAACTTTTGTCATCACTTCTCAAGCTTTGATATGCATTGAGGCATTTTGCTAAAAGGCACAAAGTGAAGCTAAGCACAATGGCACATGACTATAATCCCAGCAACTCTGGTGGCTGAGGCAGGAGGATGGCAAATTCAAGCCCAATTTCAGCAATTTAGCAAGATACTCAGTAACTTAGCAAGAATGTGGCTCCAAGTAAAAAGGAGCTGGGGATGTAGCTCAGTGGTTAAGCCTCACTGGGTTCAAGCCCTGGTCCAATACTCATAAATCAAATGCATCTCTATACGTGAGTGATGAATCCTCTGAAAGAGAAATTAGGAAACTACCCCAATAGCCTCAAATAAAATAAAATATTTGAGAATCAATTTAACAAAAGAGGTAAAAGACCTCTACAGTGAAAACTATAGAACACTAAAGAAAGAAATTGAAGAAGACCTTAGAAAATGAAAAGATCTCCCATGCTCTTGGATAAGCAGAATCAGTATCATCAAAATGACTACACTACCCAAAGCACTAAACAAATTCATGCAATTCCAATTAAAATTCCAACATCATTCCTTATAGAAACAGAAATGGCAATCATGAAAATCATCTAATTGAAAAATAGATGATTTTTCAATTAGATGAAAAAATCATCTATTGGAAAAATAGACCTAGAATAGCCAAAGCAATCCTTAGCAAAAAGAGTGAAGCAGGAGGGCTGGGGCTATAGCTCAGTGGTAAAGCACTTGCCTGGTGTGTGTGAGGCACTGGGTTCGATCCTCAGCACTACATATAAATAATAAATGAATAAAATAAATATCCATTGACAACTAAAAAATTTTTTAAAAAAAGAGTGAAGCAGGAGGCATCACAATAGTAGAACTTAAACTATACTACAAAGCTATAGTAACAAAAACAGCATGGTATTGACAACAAAATAGACATGTAGACCAATGGTATAGAATAGAAGACATAGAGACAAACCCACATAAATACAGTTATCTCATACTAGACAAAGGTGCCCAAAACATACACTGGAGAAAAGATAGCCTCTTCAACAAATGACACTGGGAAAATTGGAAATCCATATGCAACTAAATGAAAATAAACCCCTCTCACCATGCACAAAATTCAATTTGAAGTGGATCAAGGACCTAGGAATTAGACCATAGATCCTGCACCTAATAGAGGAAAAAGTAGGCCAAGTCTTCATCATGTCGGATCAGGCCCTGACTTCCTTAACAAGACTTCTAAACCTCAAGAAATAAAATCAAGAATCAATAAATGGGATGGATTCAAACTAAAATGCTTCTTCTCAGCAAAAGAAACAATCAGTGAGACCAGAGAACCTACATTCTGGGAACAAGTTTTTGCCACACACACATCAGATAGAGCACTGATCTCCAGGATATATAAAGACCTCAAAAAACTTAACACCAAAAAAACAAACAACCCAATCAGTAAATGGGCCAAGGAGCTGAACAGACACTTCTTAGAAGAACATATGTAATTAATCCACAAATATATGAAAAAACATTGAACATCTTTAGACATTAGAGAAATGCAAATCAAAACTACTCTAAGATTTCATCTCATGCCAGTCAGAATGGCAGTTACCAAGAATACAAACAATAAGTGTTGGTGACGATGTGGAGGAAAATGCACGCTCATATGTTGCTAGTGGGACTGCAAATTGGTGCCACCACTCTGGAAAGCAGTATGGAGATTCCTTAGAAAACTTGGAATGGAACCACCGTTTGACCCAGCCATTCCACTCCTCGGTCTATACCCAAAGGACTTTAAAAAGGCATACTACAGTAATGTGGGCACTTCAATGTTTATAGCAGCACAATTCACGATAGCTAAACTGTGGAAGCAACCTAGATGCCCTTCAATAGATGAATGGATAAAGAAACTGTAGTATGTATACACGATGGAATATTACTCAGCATTAAAAGGGAATAAAATTATGGCGTTTGAAGGTAAATGGATGGAGTTGGAGAACATCATGCTAAGTGAAGTAAGCCAATCCTGAAAAACCAAATGCCAAATGTTCTCTTTGATAAGTGGATGCCGATCCATAATGGGAGAGGGGAGGGGGCATGGGAAGGATGGAGAAACTTTGGTCAAAGGGGAGGAAAAGGAGGGGATGAGATGTGAGGGCAGGAAAGATGGTGGAATAGATGGACAACAATGCCCTAGGTACATGTATGACTGCACATATGGTGTGACTCTATATTGTATACAACCAAAAAATGAAAAGTTGTGCTCCATTTGTGTACAATGAATCAAAATGCATTCTGCTGTCATGTTTACCTAATTAGAAGAAATTTTTTTAAAAAGAGGCAAAGTGAAAAACAACTGAAGGACTGTAATATTTGTGGAAAAATAAGGATTAATATCCAGAATAAAGAGTACCTATAGGTAAGAAATTAACCAATAAGAAAAAATAACTATAGAACAAAAGGGAGTAAGTACAGTATAGAGAATTTTGTATAGAGAATAACACAGGTGGCCAATAAATGTGAAAAGCGCCCAACTTTCTAGGAAATGCAAATTAAAACAACACAATTCCCTTATCCTTTTCAGAAAGTTTGTTAATACCTAATGTTGGTAAGTTTGGAGAAAAGGGAGGGCTTATACCATAGATAGGAGTATAGCTTTTGACATTTCTTATTTTGGGAGACATTTGGCATATTTATTGAAATTTTAAATATATGAGGGTGGAAGGGTGTGGCTTAGTGTTGGAACACTTGCTTAGGCTGTGTGAAGACCTGTGTTCAATCCCCAGGACTGAAAAAGAAATAGGGAAAACAAAACAGCAACAACAAAAAACCCTTCTATCCATGAATCCTCTACCTTAATATTGAAGACTTGCACTTTTGCCCAGAAAGGCAGTTCAGATCTATCCATTGAAGCATTGGGGAACTTTAAATATTTTAAAGGCCATAATTTCTACTGTGTATTACATCAATACTGTTAAGTATACTTTTTTTGTCAAACCTTAAAAACTGCAGATGAAAATATTTGGTTTATACATAATATCACATAATGTAGTTTGCAAGCCAGTTCTCACTGTGAAACTAGATAAATTAGAGAACATTGTTCACCAAGAATAAAGTTCTGACCTTTTTATGTTATCTTAAAACAAATGTGTTGACAGGTGCAATGGCTCATACCTGTAATCCCAGTGGCTCAGGAGGTTGAGACAGAGGATTGCGAGTTGAAAGCCAGCCTCAGCAATGGTGAGGCACTAAGCAACTCACTAAGATCCTATCTCTAAATAAAATACAGAATAGGGCTGGGGAAGTAGCTCAGTGGTCCAGAGCCCCTGAGTCCAATCCCAGGTACCCACCCCCAACAAAACAAAACAAAATGTGTTAATATATGTGCCTTTGTTATAACTACTAGGCTTCTGAATTCTGTGCCGAATGGCTAGATAAATGAATAAGACTTGGGACCTTACAGAAATCCATTTCATTGATAAAATAAGGTATTTTCCTTAATTTTTATCTTTTCCTCTTTTTTTCCAAGGGATTTTCCTCTTTTAATTATCAGTTTATTAGATACTTTGGAGTTTAGACATCTCAGAGTAGTGCATCTTAGCAATATTTAAGATGGTTAAGAACTTTGCCTTTTGAATGATGATTTTAATAGGGGAGGTGGGCAAGAAGAACTAGTTCTGGTTTTGTTTTGTTTTCTGTTTTGTTTTGTTTTTTGAAGGAGGAGGTTAGTGTGTGTGTTTTGTTTTTGCAGGTCTGGAAGTAGAACTCAGCATCTCATGCATACTAGGCCAGCACTGTCACTGAATTTCATCTCGGCCCAGAATTAGTCCTTAAGCAAATCAGTTAAGGAGAGTACAGTACAAAAGGAAGCTGAGGATCTGGAAATTGATTTTCTTAAAATTAACATGTTCACCTAACCCCTGGTTACCATTGAAGTTTGGAGATCTTTGAAATTAGCGATGTCACAAAAAGATTATAATGTAACCATTTATTCAGCCATTAACAATGGAGGAGTAAAATAGATATGTACTAATGTGGGAAGAATGTTAGGCATTGTTACTTAGTAGGAAAAAAAAATCAAAATGTTTTATATAATATTTATAGTATATGTGTTTGTATGTTTTATATACATATGTATTTGTTTTTTACATAAGTCAAAAGGGAACATGAAAGGTTACTTACCAACCCTAAACATTTACATTTACCTTTCTGATGGAGGTCCTGGGGTATACTAAGTGATCTTTATTTATCTTTATTCTTTTAAAATATTTTTTTTAGGTGTGGAATATCAAACAAATGATTAAGTTGACACAGGAACATATAGAGGCCCTACTAGACAAATTTGGTGGGGAGCATAATCCACCATCAATATACCTGGAGGTAAGCTTTTGAGTATCATATCTATAGTAATTTTTTAAAGGAAAAATAAATGAATTTGTAAAAAGTTTTGTACTGTTGATCTTGGTTTTTAAAAGGGGTGGAATTAGAAATAGATGTTGGATGAGAGAATTAGCTTTGACTTTATTATAGTCTTAGTCTTGTTTTACTTGTTAAAATATACATGCACTACTTTTATAATTTAGAAAATGTCAAAACTAAGGAAGAATTCCTCTTTAAACTTTAAAATACTGCTCTGAATAAAGAATTTTTAAAAGAGAGAAAGCCACTATTTTGGTTGTCAACAAAACTAGTAACCATATTGGAAAATGGGGCAGTTTTGTAAAATATCTTTTCTAGAACAAGTTCCCCCACAATTGGTTTTTCTGCCTTATAGAAAAAAATGTGTCATCTTGAAATAGTCCAACATTGCTTAGGTTTTTTGTTTAATAGTTCCTTGAGGTTTGTGTCAAGGCTTGATCATGATTGTAAATTTATATAGAGAGTTAATCATTGTGTTAGCCTTAATCCTGTGAAATAGTAGGTACTATTAGAATCACAGATAAGCCTTCTTGACCTTAGTTTCCTTCTGGAAGTCAGCCAGGTTCCATAGTGAGCCAGCTGTTATGGAATCTAGGCAGTCAGGTTCTACAGTACACAGTGCACACCACTACCCTCCATTGCCTTTCTCTATGAAAGCAACTTCAGCTCTAATCACTGGTCATATAGGAATATAACTCCAAATGATAAATGATTACCATCTGGCTCCAAATGGCAGGGATTTTAAAGCATAGATTGAAAGACTCCTAACTAAATTTCTAATTTAGTACTATAATTGCTTTTTAAAGGAAAAATCTTCATTATTTCATGAGAAAGTAAGTTTGCATTTCTGAAATAAATCTTAGAATGGAGAGCATGTAGTAGTGGTAGAGCTGTGGCCTAGCATGCCAATCCCCAGCACCACCCGCCCCAAAATCTAAACAGGGTAAAATAAATGTTGGAAGTCTGGAAATACCAACCAGCTAATAAATTCTATTAGCTGTTCTATTCTTTTTCTCCTCTTCCTGTGGCTTATCCCACATCACACTACTAGTTAGGGTCAACGGTAGAACTAGAATTCTTATCTGGATACTAGTTGATATACTTCCTAATATCTCATGCTGTCCCTTTTACTTGGAGGACTTAGGAGGCCAAGCAAAGTAGTCATGAAGAGGTAAATAGTCCTAGTGAAACTGATAATTCTTTGTTAATCCAACTATAAGCAGCAGATTGTCTCCTAGCCATTTCTATGTCTTGAGGACTTTCCCCCCATGCTCAGATATAATACATTTGCAGCAGTAACCATGTCTCAATAATAGTGATTCACCTCCTCCATACACACACTCTTCAGACTTTTTAATATTTGAAGACTGATGATTAACAGCAACAAAACTTTGACTTAATGTCTCTCGCTACTGTGTTAAATGCATTTGTTAATTTAATTCTTATCATTACTTTGGGCTGGATGCTGAGTGGTAGGTATTTTTGTTATCCCCATTTTGCAGGTGAATAAACAAAGCTTAAGGTAATTTACCTAAGGTGACAGTGCTAATAAGGGAAATAGGGCAATATCTAATGCAGAAGCCTGTGGTCTTATTCTACATTTGTCATGCCTTTGTGCTCCTCCACCCTTACCCATAACCCCCAGACAGCTCGTATGTGAGCTAAATAGTAATATCCACTATATATATGTGCCACGTTTTGTTTAGCCATTCATTTGTACACTTAGGTTGTTTTCACTGTTATGAAGAATGCTGCTGTGAAGATAAGTATAAAAATAAATTGTCACACCTTTTTACATAGTGCCTGCACTGCCTTACATTCTTTTTTTTATAATCTTTTTAGTTACACATGACAGTAAAATGTATTTTGAGGTATCATACATACATGAAGTATAAATTCTCATTCTTGTGGTTGTACATGATCATATATCCATATATGAACATAGGAAAGTTATGTCCAATTCATTTTATTGTCTTTCCCCATTCCCATCCCTTCTCCATCCGTGTATCAGAGAGAACATTCAGCCTTTGATTATTTGGGATTGGCCTATTTCACTTAGCACAATAGTTTCCAAATCCATTCATTTATCAGCAAATGCCATAATTTCATTTTTATTTATAGCTAAGTAATATTCCATTGTGTATGTGTACACATTTTCTTTATCCATTCATCTATTGAAATGCACCTAGATTGGTTCCATTGCTTAGATATTGTGAATTGAGCTGCTATAAACATTGGTGTGGCCTTTATGATCTAAGAGAATGCAAGGTATTATCTCTATTTTTATTGGTGCTGATTTTAAGTCCTTTGGGTTTATGCTGAGGAGTGGGATAACTGGGTCAAATAGTGGTTCCATTTCAAGTTTTCTAAGGAATCTCCATACTGATTTCCAGAGTGGTTGCATCAATTTGCAGTCCTACCAGCAGTGTATGAGTACCTTTTTCCCCACATTCTTACCAACATTTACTGTTACTTGTATTCTTGATAATTGCCATCTGACTAGAGTGAGATGAAATCTCAGTGTAGTTTTAATTTGCATTTCTCTAATTGTTAGTGATGTTAAACATTTTTTAAATGTTTGTTGATCATTCATATTTCTTCTGTGAAGTGTCAGTTCAGTTCCTTTAGGTTGTTTGTTTTTTTGGAGTGAAGTTTTTTGAGTTCTTTATATATCCTGGAGATTAATGTTCTATCTGAGGTGCAGGAGGCAAATATTTTCTCCCATTCTGTAGGCTCTCCCTTTACATTCTTGATTATTCCTTTGCTGTGAAGAAGCTTTTTAGTTTGATACAATCCCATTTATTGATCCTTGATTTTATTTCTTGTGCTTTGAGTCTTTTGAGGAATTCGGTTCCTAGGCCAACATGATGGAGATTTGGGCCTATTTTTTCTTCTGATAGGTGCAGGGTCTCTGGTCTCATGCCTAGGTTTTTGATCCACTTAGAGTTGAGTTTTGTGCGGCAAGAGAGATGGAGTCTAATTTTATTTTGTTACATATGGATTTCCCGTTTTCCCAGCACCATTGGTTGAAGAGGCTATCTTTTCTCCAGTGTATGTTTATGGCATCTTTGTTTAGGATGAAATGACTTAAGGTTTGTCTCTATGTTTTCTATTATGTACCATTGGTCTTCATGTCTGTTTTGGTGCCAATACCATGCCATTTTTGTTACTGTAGCTTTGTAGTAAGGTTTAAGGTCTGGTATTGTGATGCCTCTTGGTTCACTTTTCTTGCTGAAGGTTGCTTTGGCTATTCTGGGACTCTTATTTTTCCAAATGAATTTCATGGCTGCTTCTTAAAGAATGTCGTCGGAGCCTTAGTAGGAATTGCATTAAATCTGTATAGTACTTTTGGTAGTATGGCCATTTTTACAGTATTAATTGTGCTTATCCAAGAACATGGGAAATCTTTCTATCTTCTAATGTCTTTTTCAATTTCTTTCTATAGTGTTCTGTAGTTTTCATTGTAGAGGTCTTTCACCTCTTTTGTTAGATTGATTCCCAAATATTTTATTTTCTTTGAGGCTATTGTGAATGGAATAGTTTTCCTAATTTCTCTTTCAGTTGATTCATGACCAATGTATAGGAACACAATTGATTTATGGGTATTAATTTTATATCCTGCTACTTTGCTGAATTTGCTTATGAGTTCAAGAAGCTTTCTGGTGGAGTTTTTTGGGCCTTTTAAATATGTTAGCAAATAGGGATAGTTTGAGTTCTCTTTTCCTGTTTGTATCCCTTTAATTCTTTCTTTTGTCTAATTGTTCTGGTTAGGATTTCAAGGACTACGTTGAATGGAAGTGGTGATAGAGGGCATCCCTGTCTTCTTCCTGTTTTTAGAGAGAATGCTTTCAATTTTTCTCCATTTAGAGAGATGTTGGCCTTAGGTTTAGCATGTTTAGCTTTAATAATGTTGAGGTATGTTCCTACTGTCCTAGTTTTTCTAGTGTTTTGAACATGAATGGATGCTGCATTTTGTGAAATGGTTTCTCTGCATCTATTGAGATAATCATGTGATTCTTATCTTTAAATCTATTGATGTGCTGAATTACATTTATCATTTTTCATATGTTGAACCAGCCTTGCATCCCTGGGATGAACCCTATTTAATCGTCATGCACTATCTTTTTAAAATGTTTTTGTATGTGATTTTCCAGTATTTTATAGAGAATTTTGCATCTGTGTTTATTAGGGATATTGGTGTGAAATTTTCTTTCCTTGGCCTGTCCTTGTCTTGTTTTGGTATCAAGGTTATACTAGCTTCATAAGTTTGGAAGGATTCCCTCCTTTTCTGTTTCATGGAATAATTTGAGGAGGATTGATGTTAGTTTTTCTTTGATTGTCTGGTAGAACTTGGCTGAGAATCCATCTGTTCCTGGGCTTTGCTTTTCTTGGTAGGCTTTTGATGGCATCTTCAATTTTCATTGCTTGAAATTGATCTATTTAAATTTTCTATGTCCTCCTTCAATTTTGGAAGGTCATATGTCTCTAGAAATTTGTCAGTGTCTTCAAGATTACCTATTAGAGTATAAATTTTCAAAATAGGGTCTTATTATCATCTGTATTTCAGTAATGTTCATTGTGATATTTCCTTTTTCATTGTGAATTATGGTAATTTGAATTTTCTGTCTCTTTGTTAACTTGGCTAAGAGTATATCAATTTTATTGATTTTTCAAAGAACCAACTTTTTGTTTTGTTGATGTTTTTGGATTGTTTCTTTTGTTTCAGTTTCATTGATTTCAGCTCTGATTTTAATAATTTCCTGTGTTCTGCTCTTGGTGTTGATTTGTTCTTCTTTTTCTAGGGCTTTGAGATGTAATGTTAGATGATTTATTGTTGACTTTCTGCTCTTTTTAGGAATGAGCTCAGTGAAGTCAACTTTCCTGTTAGTACTGCCTTCATAGTGTCCCAGAAATTTTGATGTGTTGTATTGCTGTTCTCATTTACCTCTAAGTATTTTTTTAATTTCATTCCTGATTTCTTCTGCTATTCATTGTTCATTCAGTAGTGTATTTCTTAGTGTCCAGATGTTGGAGTAGCTTCTATTTTTTATTTTCTCATTGATTTCTAATTTCATTCCTTTATGATCTAAGAGAATGCAAGGTATTATCTCTATTTTTCTATATTTGCTGAGAGTTTCTTTGTAGCCTAAGATATGATCTGTTTTAGAAAAGGATCCATGTGCTGCTAAGAAGAAAGTATATTCGGTCCTTGATGATGAAATATTCTATGTATATATGTTAAGTCTAAGTTATTAATTGTATTTTTTAGTTCTATAGCTTGTTTATTTAGTTTTTGTTTGGAAGATCTATCTGGTGTTGAGAGAAGTGTGTTAAAGTCACCCAGTATTATTGTGTTGTAGTCTGTTTGCTTCTTGAAATTGAGAAGGGTTTATTTGATGTATGGACATGCTCCATTCTTTGGGGCATAAATACTTGGGATTGATATGTCTTATTGATGAATAGTAGAATTCCCTTAAGCAGTAGGAAATGTCTTCCTTTGTCCCTTTTGATAAACTTTTGCTCAAAGTCCACTTCATCTAATATGAGGATAGAAACCCCTGCTTTTGTTTATGTGATCCATGTGAATTATGTTTTTTCCCAATCCTTTTACCTTCATTCTTTGGATGTCTTTGCCTATGAGGTGAGTCTGTTGGAAGCAGCATATTGTTGGGTCTTGTTTTTACTCTAATCTGCAAGTCTATGCCTTTTTATTGATGAGTTTAGGATATTTACAGTTTTATTCATATTGAGATATGATTTTTTTTTTTTTTTTTTTGGTACTGGGGATTGAACTCAGGGGTACTCGACCACTGAGCCACATCCCCAGCCCTATTTTGTGTTTTATGTAGAGACAGGGTCTCACTGAGTTGCTTAGCACCTCGCCGTTGCTGAGGCTGGCTTTGAACTCGCGATTCTCCTGTCTCAACCTCCCTAAGTGCTTGGATTACAGGCTTGAGCCACCATGCCCGGCTGAGATATGATTTTTATTTCCTGTCATTTTGATTTATTTCTGGTTTTTAATTTGAATTAGTTTCTCCATTGATTCATTGTTCTTTTAGTGTAGTTCTTCCCTTTGCTTGTTTTCACTTTTATTTTTCATTTCTTCTTCATGAAATATCTTACTTGAGTATGTTTTGTAGTGCAGGCTTTTTATTTGTGAATTCTTTTCTGCCTTACATTCTTGTTAGCAGGTGCACAAGGGTTCTGATTTCTTCACATCTTTGCCAACACATTATTTTCTTGTTTTTGTTTTTGATAATAGTCATCCTCATGGGTGAGAAGTAGTATCTTTCTGTGGTTTTGATTTGCCATTTTCCTGATGGCTAGTGATGTTAAGGATACTTTCATGTTCTTATTGGCCATTTGTATATCTTCTTAGAAGAAATGTCTATTTAAGCCTTTTGCCCATTTTTAATTATGTTGTTCGGGTATTGGATTGGTTATTGCATTAACAAAATAATTTTTTTAATGTTCTGGATATCAGCTTTTATCAAATTAATGATTAATAGTCATTTCTCCCATTCTGTGGTTTCCTTTTTCACTGTGTTAATAGTATCCTTCGATACACAGAAGTTATTTTACTTTTGATAAAGGCCAACTTAACTAGTTCTCCTTTTGTAACTTGAACCTTTAGAGACACAATGATATTTTAAGAATTAATACCAAATCCATTGTTATTTGTGTTTTCCCCTAAGAGTTTTATCGTTTTAGCTCTTATGTTTTGATTTGATACATTTTTAGTTAATTTTTGTATACAGTATAAGGTAAGGGTCCAGATTCATTCTTTCAAATATGGATGCTCAATTTCCCAACACAGTTCATCAAGGAGACTATTCTTTCCTAGTTGAAAAGTCTTGGCATTCTTGTCAAAAATAATTTGGCCATATATGGGAGAGTTTGTTTCCAGGCTCTCTATTCTGTTGGTGTGTCTGTGATTGTTTGATCTCTAACTTTGTAGTAAGTTTTGAAATCAGAAGTGAGTCCTCTAACATTGTTCATTTTCAAGATGTTTTGGCTATTCCAGGTCCCTTGAAATTTCATATGAACTTTAGAAAGGGTTTTTGTTTTGTTTTGTTTTGTTTGTTAATTTCTGTAAACACATCATCAGGATTTTGGTAGATATTGCATTGAATCTATAGATTTATTTGGTTAGGATTGACATTTTAAGAGTTTTTAAAGTATGAATAAACAGCAAAGAATAACCATATATTTAAGAAAAAAATTTCTAACCAGGAAGACAACTGCAAATATGGTGATAAGAATTCAGAAACAGTACAGAGAACAGAAGAAAATTTGGAAATAACTGTAATTAACATCAAAACTATGAGAAGATAAGAGTAATCCATTCTTGTATTGTAGTTATTCTAAGGAAGTGAAAGTAGCAGAACTCTTGGAAACTAAAATTAGTATACAGAAAAAAAGGTTCTGTATACACACATATGTTTACACAGGCTTGTGTGTATATATACAAATTAATAAATGTTAGAAGATACATGTTTCAGAAAACAGAATAAAAACAGATGGAAATGTTAGATGAAAGATCAGAAAATTAGAGAATATACCCAGATCTTTACAAATTATTAGTACTTTTAACTGGAAGAAATAGCCTCCAAAAACAGGTTGACAAAACAAATAGAAGTTTTATTTTCCCTTAACAAGAAGCATAGAGGTAAATTATTCTAAGATTGGTACTCAGAAGTTCTTAGACATTGGATTGCATCTCTAGAGTCCTGTTTTTGTTTGTTTGTTTTCTTTTTTCTTTTTGGTCAAAGCTGAAGCAGATTTGAGGCTCTCTCCCTCAGAAACCTCCTCAAAGAAAAAGCAGAAAATAGAGATTCTCTTGTATACTGAGTTCTTGCCAAGAGGAAACTCTTTCCCCAAAATTCCCTGTAAGTCTTCCCTTTATATCTTATTGACAAGAGTTAGGTCACTCTTAGCCCTAAACCTATTGACTATACTTATTAATGTTTCCTGAATTGAGAGACTAGAATCAATTTTTACAGTATTGACAGTTTTTCTTCAGATTAGTTTGTACACTGGCACTTAGAGATTGTACTGTAGTTATTTCATTACATGATGTTTCTGTAAGAAGATAAATCATTAACTACCTATCCCTGCCTTTTCTCTTCCTGGTAGCAAAAAAGAGAAATTATTTATGTCACCATCAGAAATCCTCTTGATTTTCTTTTTTTTTTTTTTTCATGTACTAATTTATTTAAAAGCTAGCTTTTAAGTTACTGTAGATTTTCTTCTGCTGACAGATAATAATTGATATTCTGTTGATTTCCTTCATGATAACAATAATGAAATAAGCTGCAGTATACTAAAGAATTTCGAATTTGTCTTCTCAGTTGTGGTTCTCCTTTTTAGCCATCATCCAGAGTTAGAAAGTATGTTTGCCCTACATAGTTCTTCCCCAGAGTTTCTTCTTTTTCTTCAATTTTCCTGTAACCATTCATCCAACAAATTTGGGTGCCTTCTATGTATAACATATAATGCTAGGTTCTTTTCTAGTAGTTGATTTCTTTTTCAGTACCTGATGTAAGAGCCCAGAGTTGAAGAAGTGGTGCTTCTGAAATCATCCTGCATATCTAGTTATGACACTTGAGTCCCAATTAACTCAGAATGTGTGAATGTATGGTGTATGTCCAGGGTCCCCTGCCAATTGATGCAGACAATAATAGTCCCTAACATTTAATAAGTACTTGGTAAGCACCAGGCCTACTCTAAGCATACAGTAACTTATTTAATTTTCAACCTACCCTTTGAGTTGTTTTTACTATTCTTATTTTTGTTTTGTAGATGAAGAAACTCAGACGCAGATGGGTTTAATAATAATATGGCCACAGTTATACAACTAATAAATGAAATAGCCAGGCTTTGAAGCCAGACATTCTGATTTCAGAGCCTGTGCTCTCAATCAGCATATCATTCTGATGCTTAGCATCTTTTCTGATCATAAGTCTATGTAAGACAGTACACAGGCATTTCACCAGTTTTTGCAATGAAAGGAATGCTGGAAACTAGGTACTTCCTCCAAAATGCAGAGAAGCCCATTACATATGTTTATGGGCAGTTTGTAAGATTTATCATGTGATATGAGGTTAAGTTTAGTAAGAACAAATTTAACTGGCTAAATCATAAAAAAAAAAATTTATTTCAGTGTTTTTCTCATTACATTAAAATTGAATAGATCCTTGAATTTCCTCCCTCCAGTCTTAATTAAAAAATAATTCACATAAGATTAATGTTCTTAATATTAATTAATTAAAACACTTTCGGTATCCATTCATCAATTGATGAACACTTGAACTGTTTATACTTTTTGGTTATTATTAATATTTCTGTGAGCTTTCATGTGTAGGTTTTTTACAGGCATGGGTTTTTCATTTCTCTTCATTGTATGCCTAGGAATAGAATTGCTAGGTCCTATGGTGACTATTATGTTTCAAGGTACTACCAGTTTTTCCAAGCCTTTGCACTATTTTACATTCCTACCAACAGTATATGAGGGTTCACATTTTGCCAAATCCTCACCAACCCTTGTAATGTTCTGTTTTGTTTTCATTATAACCATCCTAGTAGGAGTGTATTGGTATCTCATTTGGTTTTGTTTTGCAGTTCCCAAATAACAAATGATATTGAACATCTTTTCCTATATTAGCCATTTGTATATCTTCTTTGGAGAAATGCCTATTCAAATTCTTGACCTATTTTATTTTTATTTATGTATTTATTGTGACTGGGGATTGAACCCAAGTGACTTTTTTTTTTAAGTATATTTTTTAGTTGTATATGGGCACAATACTTTTATTTTATGTATTTATATTTATGGGGTGCCAAGGATTGAACCCAGTGCCTCACATGTGCTAGGTGAGCACTCTACCACAGAGCCACAACCCCAGTCCCCCCAGGGGACTCCTGAGCCACATCTTCAGCCCATTTTTTTTTTTAATGTCTTTTATTTTGAGACAGGGTCTCACTAAGTTGTTTAGGGCCTTACTAAATTGCTAAGGCTGGCCTCAAACTTGAAATCCTCCTGCCTCAGCTTCTCAAGTTGCTGGGATTACAAGAATGAAACCACCAGGCCTAAATCTTTATCCATTATCAAATCAGGGTTTATGTTTGTTTTATTATTCAGTTCTATGAGTTCTTTATATATTCTGGATAGTAGATCTTATCCAATATGATTTGCAATATTTTTTCCCGTTCTTGAGGTTTTCCTTTTTTCTATTTTTTTTAACTCTCAAATCTTCTGAAGCATGAAAGCTGGGGGGTTTTGTTTTGTTTTGTTTTATGGTTGCTGTACTTTTTGGTGTGTCACATATATGAAACTATTACCTACCTAATTTGTGATCAGGATGATTTACTCCTACATTTTCTTGTAGGAGTTTTATGGTTTTAGTTCTTGTATTTGAAGTATATGCTCCCTTTTGGGGTGGGGGGCCACTCCCAGGGATTGAACTCAAGGATACTCGACCGCTGAGCCACATCTCCAGCCCTATTTTGTGTTTTATGTTTTAGGGTCTTGGTGAGTTGCTTAGTGCCCCGCTGTTGCTAAGGCTGGCTTTGAACTCACGACTCTCCCGTCTCAGCCGCTCAAAGTGCTGGGATTACAGGCCTACAGCTGGGATTGCCTGGTTTATATATTCCATTTTGATTTAATGTTTCTGGCACTATGGATTGAGCACAGGGGTGCTTTACCACTGAGCTACATCCTCAGTCCTTTTCATTTTTTATTTTGAGACGGAATCTCACTGAATTGCTGAATGTTTCACTATATTGCTGAGGCTGACCACAAACATGTAATCCTCCTGCCTTGGCCTCCCAAGCCTCTGGAGTTAACATGCAGGTATACATCACCAACCCAAATTGAGTTAAATTTTAATGTAATGTTAGGTAGTAGTTTAACTGTATTCTTCTACAAGTGGCTATCCAGTTGTACCATTTTTTGAAAAGACCATATTTTCCTCCATCAGATTATCTTGGCACCTATGCCGAAAATCAATTGACCTTGGGACCTTCAGTTTTGTTCTGTTGTTCTATATGGGTATACTTACTCCAGTACTACACTGCCTTGATTATTGAAGCTTTTAGTAGATTTGGAGACAATAAGTTCCCCAAATTCGTTCTTTTTTAAGATTGTTTGATTATTCTAAGTTCTTTGCATTGCTATACAAATTTTAAGATCAGTTTAATTTCTGTAAAAACATGAAAATTGGGATTTGATAAAGATTGCATTCGATCTGTAGGTCAACATGGGGAGTGTTATCATCTTAATGATATTGTCTTCTTAGATGCTTTTTTCCCATTATAAAAAAATTAGATGGCATCTGTGCCCTCATGTAGCTTATAGTTCTGAAAAATAATGTCAAGAACTCAGCCAAGTACTCTAGTAATTCTTCACAACAAGAGCTACTGGTACTTTCTTCAGTACTACTGATTATTACTAACAACAACATTTATTAGATTTTTGTTATGTGGTAGTCTAGTGATCTTTATTTTACTTGTATCATCTCATTTAACCCTCCACAAATTATTTCAGAGATAAAAATTAGCCATATAAAAAATAATATGATTAATACAATAAAGGAAATACAGGAAAGAATAGCTCTCTGGCTTTTATCTTTCTTTTTCATTTTCCTTTTTTTTTTTTTTTTGGTACCAAGTATTGAACGCAGGGGCACTCGACGACCCCTGTGTTTTATTTAGAGACCGGGTCTCACTGAGTTGCTTAGCGCCTCACCCTTGCTGAGGCTGGCTTTGAACTCAGGATTCTTCTATCTCAGCCTTCCTAAGTGCTGGGATTACAGGTGTGCGCCACCACACCTGGCTCTTTTCTCTGACTTTTATCAGAAGTAGGAGTTTTGAAAAGCTGCATTCTGAAGAAGTGTCTGATATCTGCAACATTTTAAAGAACCAAAGGAATTTTGTTCTTGTTAATCATTGAAGTATGTGTTTAGGTGGGACTGACTTGCTCATATCTGTAGTTAGAAAACAAGAAAAAGGGGAAACTTAGAAAATATCAGAGAAAATGGTAATGATGATGGTGGACCAAGGCCACCATAGTTGAGGCCCTTGAATAGTGCTCGCACTAAATTAAAAGAATGATAGGGATGGACTAGAATTGTTTAGACAAAAAGTAAAGGAAGCTTTCATTTGATGACTTTAATCTTCAAGTGTTAAGTTGAAAGTAATGTTGTTTTCAGAATGAATTAAGGTTGGAGGATGAAGTTGGGATCCAGAGAAAAATAGAGAAGGTTAGAATAAATATGATTTTTTAAAATGTAATGTTATTAAAAACAAGTAAAAATTAGCAGGCAGTAGTATGAAGGACCAGATGAGTCTTAAGTTCCATGAATTGATAATGGAAACTCTCCTAGAACAAAACTGCCCTAGTTTTGTTCTTTTCTCCAGCAAGTGTGTGGTAACTTGAGAGAAAAATGGAATGATTACATGGTAAGATTTACCCCAAATTGATATTTGGTAACTTTTGATGAAAGAAGAACTAGCTAGAGAACCACAATGTCATGATGGCATTATTGAAATGATGACCTACAGAGGAAGGGAAGGAAGACAGCAGTGGTCCAAATCTGAGAAATGGCTTTAGGGATTAATGTTGACCTAAACAGATCAGTGTGGTAGTGAATTGTAAATTGAAGAAGGTATATAAGTGTGCATGTAGGGTCGTGAAAAGGCTCCAAATTGAGATCTTGTTGTCATTTGGATTTCTTTTGTAAATACTGTGGTTTGAGTATCTCTGGGTCCTGAAGATAGAACAGAAATAAATGCCTTTAGAGATAAGATTTAGGTAACTCTAAGGCAGGGATAATTAGGTGAAAAAGACCCAGGTGCCTTGGTGAATAGCAGCTGCAAGGATGAAGAGAGGTGGAGTACATAGATGTTTCATACTTAAAAGGAGGGGTTATTGATAAATGATAGTTTGTAATCCAAATGGAGGAAACCATGTATTTTCAGAAATTGAACCTAACTTTTTCATAAGGAAATAACATTTGCAAAAGTGTTTCCACAAGTTCATTATCTTTCCTAAGCCCAATTTTGTATAGTACATTTACTTGCCCAGATGACAGTAAATAAGAAATTTATATATACTGGGAGGAAGCTGTTGTCTCCTAGCTTGTATGTATGTAATCTTCAAAGGGTAAAAATTGTGCCTGTCTTATTTATTTTTATAGTCTGAACCCTAAACAATGCCAGGCACATGTGCACTAAATATATATATTTATTGGATGATTGGAGACTCAATAAATGAATCACATTGGGAATGGTTTCCTGTTGGAACTAAAAGCTAAACAGAGTTATAGCTCAGACAAATTTGAATTGATATGTCTATAATGCCCTGATATTCTCTGAAATAGTTTAGGATCAGAGTAGGGCAATTAGCAAGTTGTAAAGAAGGAAAGGGTATTTTGATGTAGTTTAGGTCTCTTAGTTCATTTTACTCCCCCTCTTCTCCCATTTTTTTTCTTCCTTCAAAGTTATGTGGTAAGATATAACATATCAGGGTACTACTGTAACCTTTATTAAAATGAAATTTCTTTTTCATTCTCCTTTGCCTTTGGTGATTTTCCTTTACTTACAGAATAAATTTCAGACCGTATAACGTGCCATATACACTCTCCACACCCTGGTCTCTTACCATTTTTTCTAGTCTTATTGTTTTCCTGTTTGTTTAAATTCCATTTATTTATTTATTTAGGTGCCAGGGATTGAACTCAGGTGCACTCAACCACTGAGCCACATACCCAGCCCTATTTTGTGTTTTATATAGAGACAGGGTCTCACTGAGTTGCTTAGCACCTCGCCATTGCTAAGGCTGGCTTTGAACTCACGATTCTCTGTCTCAGCCTCCCAGAGTGCTGGGATTACAGGTGTGCACCACCATGCCCAGCTCTGTTTGTTTAAATTCTACAAACACATTGATCCCTTGTTCTGTTCCACATACTATATGGCATTCTGCATTACCAGTGTGTAGCTTTTCCTGTGTCTTAAACTTTCACATCTCCCTACTTTGTTACAGAATTTCTTCTGCACACAGGTCTCTTCTCCCTGTATGTACCCTCCATCTAAGTGATAGCCTTTCTAGGCACCCACCCTTGCTAATTTTCACCTGATATCTAGAATGTTCTCTGTTTACATAAATAGAAAAAAGGAAGAAGGTGGCGGTTACATATCTTCTAAGCCCTGTTGAAGAGATTTTGGTGCTAACAATGAGATCTGGCTATATACCTCAGTCTTGTCTTTTGACAAATCCTTCTTAACTCTTCATCTCCTTTTCAACCTCTTTTTCTGTTCTTGAAGTGAGAGAATATGTGATTGTGTGTGTGTGTGTGTGTGAGAGAGAGAGAGAGAGAGAGAGAGAGAGAGAGAGAGAGAATGAGATTTATATACCTACAACTTTCTGGAAACTAAAATTTAATGGAAACAGAGATAGCTATTCTTGATGTAGTGCAATATTTTATATTATACTAGACATGTGGTCTAGAAGGTAAATCATTTGACCAGAAAATAGGAAAATACTATACTCTTTAAATTAATATTCATGGACCATCTAGACATCACATATATAGGTCAGGTTTCTCAGTGTAATGTGGTTGTGTCTACAGGTTTATCCATTTAAAAGTGAAAGTATTCATTTACAGTATTTGCAGCAATTACTTTGTAACTTCTAATTTAAAACCCTGTTAGCTAGATTATAAGGTTTTAATCAAAAACTGAAACTTCATATTTTCTTCTGTTTATGTCAGGTGAAGTCCAGATTCAATGTGGGTCTACTTTATTTTATAGGCCTATGAAGAATACACCAGCAAGCTAGATGCCCTCCAACAAAGAGAACAACAGCTATTGGAATCCCTGGGGAATGGAACTGATTTTTCTGTTTCTAGCTCTGCATCAATGGACACCGTTACATCTTCTTCCTCTTCTAGCCTTTCAGTGCTACCTTCATCTCTTTCAGTTTTTCAAAATCCCACAGATGTGTCACGGAGCAACCCCAAGTCACCACAAAAACCTATCGTTAGAGTCTTCCTGCCCAACAAACAAAGGACAGTGGTGAGTCATTTTCTTTATCATTTTCTTTGGCTTTTTTAGACAGACTAGTTGTTGAAAATTAATATGTTATCACTTCATATTCAGAGGTTATACAAATGGAAATACTTGTTTCAAGCAAGAATGGAAAAAGCATAATTATTTGGTGCCAAAAAGTCTATATTCCTTAACAGGGACAAATGATATTGTCAGATTTGACATTTAAATCTGTCTACCAAACTTAAACAATGCTTATGTCTAAATTACTAGTTAAGAATGAGAATTTCAAGACTTGAGCTTGTTTGTTGTCTGTTGGGTAAGATTGTTCCCCCTTGAAAAATCTCTACTCTGTGTTACTATCAGATGTTGAATTTTCAGTGTCCTTGATGTTTTCCCCTTGTCTATATAACTTTTTATTTTTTATTATTAGTATCATCATTGGAACTGTATACCCTATAAGTAACATTTAAAGCAAAGAAATCTGCAGAATTATTATGAATGACCTGTTATCCACAAGTGCAGCAAATATTGTCAATAAATGTAATAATAATGTATGTATAAACATCACTACATTTTTAATGCATTTGGTTGGCTTTTACCATAAATTTTTTAAAAATCCCAATCAGCTGAAGAAGTCAGGGTAATTTTTCTTTTTCTCAGACAACAGAAATTAAAAGTACAACTACTATTTTTCTTTGTTCAAAGATTCCATTTTTACTTTTAAAAAAATGTTGTAAGGCATTATGCCTCAGAATTTAGGAATTCCTACGTTTCAGATCAAACTAAAAACAATTCCAGCAACCAGCCTATAGATTTTGAGCGTACCTAGGCAATACAGCTTTCCAAAGGAGTTATTATCAGGGAGGTGTTTATGCATACTTCTTCTGTCCTTCCTTCCACAAACAGAGAAGAGTAGGTTGTAACAAAATGACTTGAAATTTATTCAGTGTGCACAATTACTACTCAACTTACAAAAAAAAAAAAATTTAGTTCTCCTACTCTCTTATTTAGAAGGAAATTGAAATTGTTTACACAATTAGATGGAGAATTTCTTAGAAATATCTTTTCACAGATGCCCCCTTAAAAGGGGAATATGGGGGCTGGGATTGTAGCTCAGCGGTAGAGCGCTTGCCTCGCATGCATGAGGCCCTGAGTTCGATCCTCAGCACCACATACAAAGCAATAAAATAAAGACATTGTGTCCATCAACAACTAAAAAATTATTTTAAAAAAAAAGGGGGGGGCAATATGGGGCTGGGGTTGTGGCTCAGTGATAGAGCACTTGCCTAGCATGCATGAGACACTCACTGGGTTCGATTCTCAGCACTGCATATAAATAAATAAAATAAAGGTTCATTGACAACTAAAAATATATTTTTTTAAAAGAGAATATAAGGTGAAATTATATGATTATCTGTGAATAGAAATTCTATTGTCTTTGAAGTAATCTGTGTTACACAGCAATTTATGACAAGCCATCCTATCCCAAATAGATCTTAAATTAATTCTTTATTGTCTGTACTCATGAGCAGAAAGTGGGAAATATGTTCTTAAATTCCAAGCTTTCCCCTTTTCCTCACTATAGTATTCTTTATCCAAGCTTTGTTAATCTAAGTAATTGTGTGAGTTTGTGTATGCAAACAATATAAAATTGAGGTTGTTAAAGATAGCCTTTCGGATTTCTCAGACTAATCTAAATGATTACGGTACTGTATCCTCTTCATGTTTTATGAGGGAGTCTTAGAGAATCCGTAAATTTAAAAATACTACATTAAAGCTTATGATTTTCCCCTTTAAAAAGCAATAAAAACAGTGGAAACTCTTCAAAAATGCAAAATAATAAGAAATAAAAAAACTGCTACGTAATTGACTAGTCTTACCTTCATAATCCTAGCTAGCCTTAGAAATAAGTTACTGGTTGTTATCCATTATACTTGGACCTTAACTTTTCATATTCCATCCTCACACTACACATCATGAACTTTAAGAAAGTTAATGAATAATCAGTAAATGAATCTGTGGTGTTAAACTCTTTAAAGGACGTAGTTTCGTCATTCTCCCTGAACCTTTTTTTTAACTCCCAATAACTCCCTTTCTTCCCTCAATTCTTAGTTAACATCAAAAGTTAATGTTTGACCATTTACCATGTTCCAAATTTTGTGCTAAGGTCTTTGCATCTATTGTCTTAATCAGGGTAATTCACATTTTAAGTAAAATTGTGTGTGGTAGTCAACAATAACTTCTCAAAATACATACCTCTATTTCTTTGTCCTTAACTCAAAAACAGAGAGCAGTAGAACCAACTAGCAATAAATGGAATCAAGTACCAAAATGGGTTGTTTTTTAAAAAAATATTTAGGTTTGTAGTCCAAGATTGCAAACTTAGTGTTTACCTATTTATTTTTCTGTCCAAAAATTCCATTTATATGACAGTAAAGATAAGTAAAAAAATCATAAAATTAACAAAACAGGATAGAATGCTATCAAAGGACTAGAAAGTTTTAGGAATTCCTGAAAGATAGGAAATATATGACTGGATAAATGAATAAGCCAAAATAGAAAAACAAACTAAATACTAAGGCTGGATCCATGAAGAAGCCAAATCTTGATGAATCATAAAGCTAGTTAGCAATTACCGAGAAGAGGATTTGCCTCTTGGGCAGTCATTGGAATAGTAATTAAATTTAAGGTCTTCTGGTAACAGGACAAAATCATATGTCTTTGGAATCAGGCAGATAATTTAAATATGAATATATTGAATGTATGTGTTAGTAATAAGACCTATAGAAAACCAAAGTGAACTAGACCCAGCTGAAAACATTGAAATTCTGAATTTTGGAAAGAATAATTTTTTTAAAGGTACTAATGAGATATTTTGAGACCTCTGCTGAGTTCCTAGCATAGCCCTGCACTGCACACAGCCATAGAACAGGGAAAGCTGCCTCCTGGAATGATTCAGGAAGGGGGCCCCATCAGTTCCTTTGTATATAGTCAGTAAATGGTTTCCAGCAATTACTGCTGATAAAACTCTGAAATTGTTTTCTAAACAAAATGAAATTTCTGCCTGAAGACTTCTGCATGTGTGCTAGAATGAGAAATTGAATGGAACTGAATATCAGATGCCTGTGAACCTTAGAGAAAGCCAGTGAGGGAAAAAGTAAAGGCTAATCCACTCAGGGATTAAAGAATACTGTTTTCATCTGGAATGTACCAGATTTCCAGACTTTACCTCACCCATGCACCCTTCAATAGTTTGTCTGTGTATAATAGTGTATGCACTATTATAGCTCCACTCTGAGTATAATACACTTCTGTGACCAGATGCATTGGGTGTTCTTCTTCTACTAAACAATTCCCAAATTCTTGTAGACATCAACTTGTGTACCTTACAGTTTTTGAAAGAAAATTTATATTGGAACATAATATTTGTACAGTTCTGTGGGTTGCATTATATGGCAATATTGCATTATATATATTCAGTATGTAATAATCAAATCACGGTAACAAGCATTTCCATCTCTTCAAGCATTAATCACTTTTGTGTGTTGGGAATTCTGTACTGTTCTAATGATTTTTGAAATATATTATAGATTGTTTTATCCTATAGTTACTCTACTACACTAAAGAAGAACCAGAAATAATTACTCCATTCTCTGTTTAGGTGCTTCTTACCATGTGTAGTGGCATATACCTGTAATCCCAGTGACAACAGGAGGCAGAGGCAGGAGGATGGCAAACTCAAGGCCAGCTTCTGCAACTTAGTGAGACCCTATCTCAGAAATAAAGGCTGGGGATATAGTCCAGTGGTAAAGTACGCCTGGGTGCAATCCCCTGTCACCCAAACCCCCAAAATGCCCCCACGTCAGATGCCAATGCAAGTTCCAGGTTGTGACCTGTATTTCTTTATTCTTTTATTTAAATTTATTTGAAAATTCAACTTTAATTACAAGTTAAATTTAATTATTAAGTTCTGCTATCAACAAAGATGCCATTCTGCCCCTTCAGAATAATTGACAATGTTCATGAAGACCATTTACATAATTTTAACCTTTCTATATAAAACTGTATTATGGGCTGAACAAACAACCTCACCAAGATGACTCAAGACATATAAACAAAATAAAAAGCATCATCTAGCATGAATGCTGTATTGATAGAATAAAGAATTAAGAATCATACTTTTTAATATATGTGGCAACTGGTTTGGTCTCATTATTCGGGCCAATTAATAATAAATGCATAAAAAGAACTTATAATCATCACATGAATGACATACAAAATTAGAATTTTCCCTGAAATCAAAGAGTATTGTCCTTTATAGTATATATAAATTTGAATGCTTAATAACTAAGACAATATATACTATTTCATGAAACAGTTCAAAATAAAATTATCCAAATTATTTATTTACCATTTATGTGTAATAAATACTTTTAAAAAATCCTTTAATCTAGGGAGATAATCATACCACAGCTAAGTCACAAGGACCTTCAAAACTTTGGGAAAAAAATTCATCCTTGAGAAGTGAGAGAGAAAAAAATCATTTAAACAAACAACCCAGAATCAACAGTCCTGTACCCTTTTAACAATCTTTTCCAAAGCACAAACTGTTTATAGCCATCGATCAAGTATATTTCAGTCCTAGAGCTACTACCACTGGTGATCTGATCTTTCTGTATTTAAACTTAAAGTGCAGCATTTTTAAAAATTAGATAAATAGAAACTCTGCCTTTATTGTCAGCTTTACATTTTTGTCAAGTGTAAGGTCATCCTGCTAAGAAATGAATATTCTAGTAACGACTAAAGTAAAAACTTCCACTGTCAGCTCTTCTTTAGGGTCTCCTTTTCTCCCATTGACGTTCACCCAGATAATAAAAGCAATATGAGAGCAACTGAGTTTATTTTTTTTTTTGGTACCAGGAATTGAACTCAGGGATCCTCGACCACTGAGCCACATCCGCAACCCTATTTTGTGTTTTATGTAGAGACAGGGTCTCACTGAGTTGCTTAGCACCTCGCTGTTGCTGAGGCTGGCTTTGAACTTGCGATTCTCCTGTCTCAGCCTCCCAGAGTGCTGGGATCACAGGCATGCACCGCTGCGCCCAGCTAGTTTACTATTATTAATGGCATTCACGTCACAGTTTTTACACATCTAATAAGGTTCATTAGCTGAGATTTCATTCCTGGCTCCTCTCTGAATCCACCAATTCTCTGGTCTGTTCCCCAGTCAATGTTGTTAAGGAAGCGATCCTTGTGCAGCATGGTGATGGTGTTAATGCACAGCAGGGCTGCCTGCAATAGTGTACACAGGGTAAAGATCATGGTCACCCTGAGCCTTTCCAAGGCCCAGCTGTTCCCTCTCCCGCCACCACAGTGGATATGGCGGATGTGGCACCACCACCACCGCTGTGACCTGTATTTCTGACCTACCAGCTATAAATTGAGGATTCCCACAATTCCCTTCTCAGATTTGAATATTTACTAGAGCAGTTTACAGAACTCAGGGAAACATTTACTGGTTTTCTATAAAGGATATAGGAAGGGTAAAAGATGTTGTACAAGCTGGGTTCAATGGCACATGCTGCAATCTCAGCTGTACAGGAAGCCAAAGCAAGAAGATCACAGGTCCAAGGCCAGTCTAGATAACTTAGTGAGACCAAAAAAACAAAAATGAAAGTTTTCCCTGTGACTTCTTTTTTTGGGGGGTGGGGGGAGCAGTACCTGGGATTGAACTCAGGGGCATTCGACCACTGAGCCACATCTCCAGCCCCATTTTGTGTTTTATGTAGAGACAGGGTCTCACTGAGTTGCTTAACGCCTCACTTTTGCTGAGGCTGGCTTTGAACTCGCAATCCTCCTGCCTCAGCCTCCCTAGCAGCTTCCCTGTGACTTCTTAACTGTGGACCTGCTCTCATCATCGTATGAGCTACACTTTTATACTACCTACATTGTGCAGGAACCTTCAAACCAAAATCAATGTAACAGCTTGTCCTGGAGTGGTTATGATACTGAGGCACTGGGCAGAAGCAATGCACAGCCTCCTTTGACCCATCTAAGTTTCACAGAATTCACAGAGATAACACCCTCCTGAAGAGCTCAAGACCCCAAGTTATAAAACATACAAAGAAACTGTCTACTGTTGGTACATTAGAAGACTTAAGAACAGCAGAGTTAGAAGGAACTTTGAGGTTCCTAAGAAGGAACCAATAGAGAATGTAGTTAGCATTGAAATTTAAAACTCAGAGGATAATTTCTTCTTTGAAGTATTCTTGCTAGGTATGAATAAGCTTCTGAACCTTCTATTTTATAATTATGAAGCACAGCATATTGAGGAAAAATTTAAGTGCCATTAGGAATAAATAGATCAACTCTGTGGACATCTTGTAAAACAATAGGTCTGGACTCTGATGAAAATGCGATGGTTGGTTAAAAGGTTGGGGGTTATTTCTCACTAAACAAGGCTAAAGAAACAACCAAATGCAGTGTATTATCCTGTTTGGGGATTAGGATGAGGAAGAACTTTAAAGGCATTCTTGAAACAGGAAACTTTGAGTACTGATTAAATATTAGATGTTGTTATGGAATTATTAGTAATTTTAAGTATAATAATGGTGTTGTCATTTGGTAGGAGAACATTTGATTGATTGATTGATTGATTGATTGATTGATTTTAGTGTGATAGTACTGGATTGAGCCCAGGGGCACTCTACCACTGAGCTACATTCCCAGCACTTTGTTTTTGTTTTCTTGTTTTGTTTTTGAGACAAAGTCTTGCTAAATTGTGGAGGTTGGCCTTAAACTTGGTGTCCTCTTGCCTCAGCCTCCTGAGTCACTGAGATTACAGATGTGTGCCATCAATCTGGTTAAGTATTTAGGGGTGAAGTGTCATGATGACTTCCACCTTTGCCTACTTATTTGAGATGTAACTTTTACTCATCTCAAGCGTACTGCTCAATGATTTTTAACATATACCTGTCTTACAAATTAAGATGTAAAGTATTTCTGTTGCTTGAAGGGATCCTTGTATGCCCCTCTAATTGAGAACCCACACTTGAGATTCTGACTTTTATGTCAGTTATTTTGGAACTTACTTCACATAGCGAAGGATAAATTTTTATTTAATAAAAATTAAGCCGGGAGCAGTGGCACACGCCTGTAATCCCAGCACTTTGGGAAACTGAGACTGGAGAATCACGAGTTCAAAGCCAGCCTCAGCGACGGCGAGGTGCTAAGCAACTCAATGAGACTCTGTCTCTAAATAAAGCACAAATAGGGTTGAGGATGTGGCTCAGTAGACAAGTACCCCTGAGTTCAATCCTCGGTACCAAAATAAAGAAATAAAATTAAAATTAAAAACTTATGGTTTTCAAAAGACAGTGTTAAAAGAATAAAAAACAAACCACAGATTGATAATATGTGCAGTATTTATATATAATAAAAGACATGTATCTAGACTATTAAAGAATTCTTCTGAAAGCTTAAAAATAAGAAAAAAATCATTTAAATAACAGACAAAACATATGAACAGATACTTTACCAAAGAATTGTATATGTGATAAATAAATACAAGAAGATGCTCAATATCATGAATCATTAGAGAACAGCACATCTAAGAAACAAGATAAAATACCTCCTAAAATGGTGAAAGAATGACTGTCAAATATTGATAAGGAACTAGAAGGAGGAACTAGAATTTCCATATGCTGCTGGTAAGAGTATATAATGGTAGACCATTTGGGGAAAGAATTTGGTGGTTTTGTTTAATGCAGTTCTTTTCAAAATTTTATCAGTGTTCTTAGCAGAAATACACAGATCCATCCTAAAATTCATAGAGGATCTCAAGGGACCCCAATAGCAAAACAGTCCTGAGTGAGGCCCTGGGTTAGTACTCGGTACTGAAAAAAAAAACCTTCCAAACAGTCTTGAAAAAGAAGAATAAAGTTGGAGGCTTTGCACTTCCTGAATTCAAAATTTGTACAAAACTACAGCAATCAAAACGGTGTGATTCTGGCAGATAGCATACATACAGGCCAAAGGAATAGAAAGCCTAGAAATAAATCCTGACGTATATGATTAAATGATCTTTGACAAGGGTACTAAAGCCACTCCATGGGGAAAAGAGAGTCTCTCTTCATCTAATAGTGTTGGGAAACTGAATATCTACATGCAGAATCATAATGATGTGGGAACCTTGCTTAAACCACATACAAAATTTAATTTAAAATGGATTGAATACATGTAAGAGCTAAAACTTTTAGAAGAAAAATATAGGCAAAAACTTCATGACGTTGGATTTGGTAATGATTTTGGCTATAGCACCAAAAGCATAGGTAACACTAGTGAAAATGGACAATTGGGACCGTATCAAAATTTAAAACATCAGGGCTGGAGATGTTGCTCAGTGGTAGAACTCTTACCTACCATGTGCAAGGCCCTGAATTTAATCCCCAGTAACTTAAGTGCATCAGAGATTTCAGTTAACAGTGAAAATGCAACCTGGAGTGGGAAAATACTTGCAAATCATGCGTCTGATAAGGAGGGGTTAATATCTAGAATGTATATAGGTCAATAACAAAAAAAAAAGTTAAAAATTGGCGGAGAACTTGAATGGGCATTTCTTCAAAGATAAACAAATGACAATATGAAAAGGTGCTCAACCTTGCCAATCATTAAGAACATTAGGATCATTAGGAAAGTACAAATCAAAACTGTAATGAGATACCAGTCCACACCCATTAGGATGGCAACTATCAAATTAACGAAATTACAAGTTTGGTAAGGATTTGAAGAAATGGGACCCCTTGTACATTGTTGGTAGAAATAGAAAATGGTACAACTGCTATGGAAGATAGAGAAGTTCTCCAAAAAATTAAAAATAGAATTATTACATGATCCAACAGATCTACTTCAAGTTATATAACCAAAAGAATTGAAAGCAGAATCTTGAAGAGATATTTGTACACCTGTGTTATAGCAGCAGCAGCATTCACAATAGCCACAAGATGAAAACACTCCACATGTCCATTGATGGATGAATATATAAACAAAATGTGTGATTTATATACAATGAAATACTATTTGGCCTTAAAAAGGAAGATATTCTGATGCATGGTACCACGTGGATAAACCTGGGGAACAGTATGCTAAATGAAATGAGCCAGTCACAAAACGAATGAATACTATGTGAATCTACTTTTTTATGACATACCTAGAGTATTCAGATTCATGGAGACAGAAAGTAGAATGGTGGTTACCAAAGACTGGAAGGAGGGGCAGTGGGAATTGTGAAATGGGTGTCAAATATCATTTTACAATATGGCAAGAGTTCTGATGGCACTACAATGTGAATGTACTTAACACTACTGAACCAAACACTTAGTTACGATGACAGACTTTACATTATGTGTATATTTTATCACAATTTTAAAAAATAAAACAGTACGGTAGTTATGTGAAAAGTTAAATATACCCAGCCATTTTATTTCTAGGTATTTATCCAATAAAAAAAAGTGTACAGATTTTTACATAAATGATCTTAGTTGCTTTATTTGTAATAACCCCAAATCCAGATGAACCATCAGCAGGTGAATGATTAAACTGTGGTACATCCTTAAAATTAAATACTACTCAGTAGAAAGAAATCAACTGATATATACAATGTAGATAATGAATCTCAAGGTAATTATGCTAAGTGGAAGAAGCCAGACAAAAACGAATACAAACTCTATAACTCCATTTATATAAAATTCTAGAAAATGCAGACTGACAGAAAAGCGGATCAAGATTTACTTGGGCATAGGATTAGGACAGGAGGGAGGCATTGCATAGAAGCACAAGAAAACTCAGAAAATGATGGAAATATTCATTATCTTGAATATAGTGATGGTTGCATAGATGTATACACAATAAACTGCATAAAATCATGTATTATATGCATCATTGTAGTTTGTTGTATGTCAGTTATACCTCAATAAGTCTTTTTTTTAATTAAGAACTTTAAAGCTGATATTATGTGTTATAGAAAATAGAATTTCAGAGAAAAACAAACTTGGAGGATACTCATGAAGCAACATTTAAAGGAAAATTTATAGTGATCAAAAGCCTTATTGCAAAATAAAATTTAAAACCAATGAAGTAACTTGTCTTTAGGGGAAAAAAAAAAAAAAAAGAAAGAAAGAAAGAAATATAAAACAAAATGACAGTAGAGAAACAGCAAAATAAAAGTTGAGTATTTGAAAAGACTGATAAATCTGGCGATAAAGAACAAGAATAAAGATCAAAGTAATTTAAGTGACCATAAAGATAACCTTAACTATTATATAGATTTTTAAAAATTGAGTACAATGAACAAAACTTAGGAAAAATAAACAATGAGTTATTGAACATGAATGTGTTTCTGAGATGAATAAAAAAGGAATCAAAAATTTGGATAGACCTTGTAGGAGATGAAAAATCTCTTCTGCCCTCTTAGTTTTTGCAACTGGGCCCCCAGAAATTAAACTTACAAAAAACATTAACAAGAAAAAAGACAAGTTTTACTTGATGTTAATATTTTTTATGTGTATACAAGGTATTTGTATAAAATAAATGAAAATCCAGTAAGTGCATATGCCTGATTATATACTGTGTCAAGAAAAAATGATAAATCATAGAGTTATGAAAAGTCAAAGGAACGGGTCTTTCTAGGGGCTATAAGTGTGGGAAGATAAATATATAATAGAAACTAATGGGAGATAAAGGTTATTCTAGTAACATTTGTTTTCATATGTCTGTCAGTGTTACATCTTCATGTTCCTCATGACCATAAAACTTTGGAGTCTTCCAGGAGCAGAGATTTGTTAGCCTTCTCAGAAGTTGCCCTTTAAATCAGATAAAGAAAACTCTGACAAAGTTTCTTTCAGTATCTGTTGTGTCTCAGTTGTCCGTAGTTAAAACAATTCTACACTAAAGTGACTGTTTTGGAGTGGCATATTCTGACCCTGTTCAGCTTATGATCACGTAAAAAATCTGTATCTTTATGCCTCATTTTACAGGCAAATCCTACAAAACATTTAAGAACTGTAGAATACTAGTCATATACAAATTTTAATGTTTAGTGAAAAAATAAAAATACATTTCCCAACTCAGTTTATAGAGCCTGTATATCTTGGTTCTGAAACCAGGCAATTATTTGATGAAGAAAAAATAAAGGTTAATCTCATTTGTGGACATATTTGCAAAAATCTTTAATAAAAATATTGCCAAGCTGGGCGCGGTGGCTCAAGCCTGTAATCCTAGCACTTAGGGAGGCTGAGACAGGAGAATCGCGAGTTCAAAGCCAGCCTCAGCAACGGCGAGGTGCTAAGCAACTCAGTGAGACTCTGTCTCTACATAAAACACAAAGGGCTGGGGATGTGGCTCAGTGGTCGAGTACCCGAGTTCAATCCCCAGTACCAAAAAAAATAATAATAATATTGCCAAACAGTCCGGCACTGTATATCATTTAGAAGAATAATTCTTCTAAATTAATTTAATTAATTCTAAATTAATAATGGTTTTTAAAAATCTTTGAAGTTCACATTAGCAGATTAAAGGAAAAATATTGCATGAAACATCTCTAAATAGAATAAGCAAAAGACAGGGGCTGGGATGTGGCTCAGTGGTAGAGCGCTTGCCTAGCATGCACGAGGCACTGGGTTCGATTCTCAGTGCCACATATAAATAAATAAAATAAAGGTCCATTGACAACTAAAAAATATTTTTAAAAAATAAGCAAAAGACATTTAACACCCTTTGGTAATTAGGGGAAAAAATGGAATAAAAGAGCCTTCTTATATTGATAAAGTTATCCTGTCAAAAATGCCTAAAAAGCATTCTACTTAATGATTTAATCTTATTAAATTCAGAAACAGGTAAGACAAATGCCCCTTGCTGTCACTTTTGTTCAACACGGAATTGGATTTCCTGGTCAAATCAAAAAAAATTAAGGATAATACAGAAACAAAACTCACTATTTGCAAATTATGTGTCTGTAGAAAATTTATTAACAAATTATTAAATTAGAAAACAGCACTTAATGCATATAATTTTGTTTAAAAAGAGTATCAGACAATTTTAACAGATAATATGTGCAAACCTTTGTGAAGAAAATGTGTACAATTTTATTAAAATGTATTTTAAAAGAATAAAAGAAAAAGTTACTTTATTTATGGTTATTTTCCTATTTATACTTCTCCCCACATTAGTCTGCAAATTCTGTGCAGATCCATTAAAAATTCTAAATGGTCTTGTCCCATCTTCCCTGCTCCACCTGATAAACTAATTCTAATATTTATATGGAAGAGCAAAGGATTACCTCTAAAGATCTTTTCAAAGGATGACCTATTTTAGTGACAAGTATTGGCTTGGAGTTCAGTTTCTTTGATCTTAAAATTTTATCCTGTTAAAATTCAAGTATAGTTAAAATTTTCTTATTAAATGTGGTGGTGGTGGTTTTGAAGTTATATTATTCTTAATTTTCAAAATTTGTGGCAAAAGTCAGAAATATAATTTTTAAGAAATAACTCATGGTTTCTATGAATTTTTATTCATCTTATTAAATTAATGTTTCTTCATTTTTTCTGATAGTGAAAACATATAAACCTGGTGTCTCAGTACAGACCCTGTAATAAAAACAGTGGTTAAAAAGAATAAACATTGAGTTATCTTTGAATTGTGTATAAAACAAGTATAAACAACTTGTAATTGTCTCAGGGTTGGAGATACTGCCTGGGGCAAGAGAAACAGACTTTTTACTTTATGCTTAATATCTTTCTTTCATATAATGCAAAACTGTACTTTATGGTTATTTAGGGTAATGCACAAAGATACTGTTTATCTTTGTATATTAATTGTATATACTAAATATGTATGACTATATATATATATATAGCAATATCTGGTTGATTTAGTTATTTCTTTCTTAATAATTGGGTAATGCTGCAGTATGTGTTTAAATAAGTATCCTGAAACACTGAGATTATTTTTATAAAGACCTAGAAATAATTATTGGGTCATATAATATGCACACTTAGAACTTTGTAATACCTTGAAATCAGAAAAGCGGGGTGCTTTTGTTTTGGGTACTGGGAATTGAACCCAACCCTTTACCACTGAGCCCCATACATCCCTGTTCTTTTTGAGACAGGGTCTCACTAAGTTGCTTAGGGCCTTGTTGATTTGCTGAGCCTGGCCTCAAATTTGCAATTCTCCTGTCACCTCAGCCTCCCGAGTTGCTGGGATTGCTGGCATGAGCCACCACACCTGGCTCAGAAAAATTTTGATTCTCAACAGTCTAGGAAAAAGGTAGAAAAACCTGTGTCACAATAAGAGAAAGAGAAATGAGGAGAACAAGAATAAAATTGAATGCAGTAGGGACCAAAAAGGGAAACATTAAAGATAGTAAATCCAATATAATTTAAACTATATTAGGCCTGAGATACATATCTTTCTCTCTGTGTGTATGTATAAAACAATGATAAAACATAAAAGTGTTAGATTTGTCCTAAGCCTGTCTTGAGTTTATAATTCAAAAGATAGAATTTCCATTTATTTATTTATTTATTTATTTATTTACAAGTACATTGAAATACTTCAAATATCATATGTTTTACCCATTTAGCAACGGTTTTTGTATACTGGTACATAAGAGTTATATAACCACCAGCACAATTAAGTTTTAGAACATTTTTATTGCCTTAAAAGAGAAAACCATGGGCTGAGATTGTGGCTCAGTGGCAGAGCACTTGCCTCGCACATGTGAGGCACTGGGTTTTGATCCTCAGCACCACATAAAAATAAATAACCAATTTAAAAAAGAGAGATGTAATCCCAGCACTTAGGGAGGCTGAGACAGGAGAATCCCGAGTTCAAAGCCAGCCTCAGCAATGGCGAGGTGCTAAGCAACTCAGTGAGACCCTGTCTCTACATAAAACACAAAATAGGGCTGGGGATGTGGCTCAGTGGTCGAGTACCCCTGAGTTCAATCCCCAGTACCAAAAAAAAAAAAAAAGAGAGAGAGAGAGAAACCCATTCTTCATTAGCAGTCACTTTCTATTGCTCCAGTCCTTTCAGCCCCAGGCAACCACTTACCTACCTACTTTCTTCTTTTTTAAAATGTTATTGTATTTTTTATAGCTTTATTTGTTTATATATTTATGTGGTGCTAAGTTTCGAACCCAGTGCCTCAAGCATGCTAGGCAAACACTCTACTACTGAACTACAAACCCAGCCCCTGTCTACTTTCTTTCCTTTTCTTTCTTTATCTTTTAGTTGTAAATAGACACAATATGTTTATTTTATTTATTTTTATGTGGTGCTGAGGATTGAATCCAGTGTCTCACACATGCTAGGCAAGTGCTCTGCCACTGAGCTACAACTCCAGACCCCACTAATCGACTTTCTATCTCTGTAGATTTGTATGTTTACTCTTGGCATTTCATGTAATGAAATCATGCAGTATGTGGCTTCTTTCACTTAGCATGTTGCCAAATTCCATCCATGGCATATCATGTGTCAGTCCTTCCAGTCTTTTCTTTCTCTGCTTACCTTCCCCCTCTCTTCCCCTTTTCTTTCTTATGTATGTTTGTTTGTTTGTTTGTTTTGAGGTAGGATCTTGAACCCCTGGGCTCAAGAGATCTTCCTGCTTTAGCCTCATGAATAACTGGGACTACAAGTAGGTTCTGCCATGCCAGCTCCTTCATAACAAAATAATATCCCCTTCTATTAGATGTATTTACAACATTTTATATATACATTTATCCATTGATGCGCATTTATATTGTTTCTACTTTTTGGCTATTAGAAATAATTCTGTTATGAACATTCATGTACAGGTTCTTATGTGTATATATATTTTCATCTTTCTTGGGTATATGCCTGTAGTAACCTTTTGAGGAATTGCCAGCATGTTTTCCTAAATAGCTGCACCATTATACTTTCTCACGAGCATGAGGATTTAGTTTTTTCCACATTTTGCCAACACTTATTTAATATTTGTCTTTCTGATTAAAACTATCCTAGCAGGTATAGAGTAGTATGCCACTGTGGTTCTTGTTTGCAGTTTCCCTGATAACTGATGATGTCAAGTATCTTCATGTTGTTATTGGCTTTTATATACCTTTTTGGAAAACAAATTTGGTTTTATAAATTGTCTTAAATGCCACGCATAAACACAATACCAGAGGTCTGAAAAAAGAAAAAACATAAGGGTTTTTGAACAATGCACCAATAATAGCAATTGTAGAGAAAAAAAGTAGCCAGAATTACTGCATTTAGAGATGGGAAAAGGTACATATTCTATAAGGGTCTGTGTCAAAATAGGAGAAAGAAAAGGTGAAGAAAACAAATAAAACTCAATGCTATCCCAGTACCTTGGGAGGCTGAGATGAGAATCACGAGATCAAAGCCAGCAACTCAGACCCTGTCTGTAAATAAAAAATACAAAATAGGGTTGGGGATATGGCTCAGTGGTCAAGTATCCCTGAGTCCAATCCCCTGTACCAAAAAAAAAAATCTCCACAGACCAAAAAGGAAAATATTAAAGATATGTAAGCCTGAAATTAGACAGATTAAACAGTACAAATAAGGTAGACATAGTGAAAGCATTGTAATATCAAAAAATGTGGAAGCTTATAGCCGGGCACGGTGGCTCAAGCCTGTAATCCCAGTACTTAGGGAGGCTGAGACAGGAGAATCCCAAGTTCAAAGCCAGCCTCAGCAACGGCGAGGCGCTAAGCAACTCAGTGAGACCCTGTCTCTACATAAAACACAAAATAGGGCTGGGGATGTGGCTCAGTAGTCGAGTGCCCCTGACTTCAATCCCCAGTACCAAAAAAAAAAATGTGGAAGCTTAAAATGATATTCTGAAAGTAAAATAGTGACTACTAGAGAATGGGAAGGGTGTGGGTGGGAAGAAGGAAGATTAGATTGGATCAGTGCATGCTATATGCGTGTAGGGAAATATCACACTGAATCCCATTGATCTATACAGTTTTCTTAAATTGGATCCATTTTTTTAAATGTCTTTTACAAAGCTAAGCAGAAATCATGCTTATAGATGTCTAGATTTTTGTAAAGAAAATTGTATATTTCCAATTTTGGTTGTTTTAATTTAGTAGTTAGAAAAGATCATAAGTATTTTAATCTTTTTATTTAGAAAGTTTTGAGTATTTGGATGGAAAAGCATTAAAGACAATATATTAAACATCTGTTATTAAGTTATCTGCAGTGAACAAATACTAATATTTTGTTATATTCGCTTTATGTTGTACACATACAGATCAGCACCACCATCCCGCCACTGTGCGTACACATACTTTTCTTTGCAATATTGGGTATTGAATCGGTAACCTCATGCATACTAGGCAAGTGCTCTACTACCTTTAGATTCCCCTTCCCAATTACATTCCCTACTGAACAATCCCCATCCCATACTGTCCCCTCAAAAGCAACCCCTGTAATAAATGTTAGGTATATTCAGGCATAGTTTGTTTTATTACATATTTATCTATAAACTTGTATTTTTGTTATTTTAATTTGTAAAGTGATATGATAAAGTGTATATGTTCAGCATATTGTCCTTTATGTTCAAAATTTTAAGATATTTGTTGATATGTATTTGTTGATACAAATAAATCTAATTCATTTAAACATTTGAAATACATTACAGAAGTACATGAAGGATATCACCCTCAAGAGATTGAGGGGTAGATAGTTCAAGGCCACTGATGACCTTTTATGCTATCTTATGTAATTTGAATTTTGTCATATATATAGTGAGAAAATTTTAAGGAGATTAATGAAAAATAAATTATATTTTAGGATGAGTTCAGTGCTGAGGTCAGTAGACTCCTCAGCAGCCCATTCATGAACATGAGGTTGCATGAACCCTCTGAAATTCTATTTCAGTCAATCAGAGGCTTTCACCCAGTTCTTTGAAACATACACACAAAACTTAAGAATACCTTATTTACAAGCTGGGCGGGGTGTCGCATGCCTGTAATCCCAGCACTTTGAGAGGCTGAGACAGGAGAATCGTGAGTTCAAAGCCAGCATCAGCAATGGCGAGGTGCTAAGCAACTCAGTGAGACTCTGTCTCTACATAAAACACAGAACAGGGCAGGGGATGTGGTTCAGTGGTTGAGTACCCTGAGTTCAATTCCCAGTGCTTCCGCCAAAAAAATACCTTATTTACAAAGATATCTGTGGTAATAGGATAGACTAGATTGGGGCCTAAAACTGAAGAAAGGGTCACCAGTCAAAAAGTTTTTGTATTAGTATAATGCAAAGATGAATAGCAGAGGTAAAGAGTGAGCTCTTCCCTCTGTTCATTACTTCTGGAAGCCCATTTTTGTTATTTGCAGTAGTTCTATAAATTTGCTGAAAACATTGAGTTAATGCATATTGAACCACCATTCCTAGTGGAAATACAAAATTATTTTTATATCAATGAGCTAGAGATTGCCTCTGTATATTTGCCCTTAAAGTTGTTTATTTCCTCACAGAAGACTGGAACCTTAGTTAGCTTAAAAGTGTGTTTGCACCAAACTATTCACATCAGATTGTTTTAAACATAATCTTGATGAGCAGATTTATAGTCATTGAGAACCTTCCTACTTTGCAAACCCCACAAAACCTAACATCTGATAACCTTGAATAAGCTCAGTCTCAGTTACAAAAACCCCAAGCTCTTACTGTTCTTGGAGATCTTTGATCCTGAAGACTTCCTGCCAGAGTGTACCTAACCTAAACAGGCCCTCTCTCTTGCACCCTCTCCCCTGGTAGTTCCTTTCTCCACCTTTCCACCTTAGCCTGTGGACTAAGTAGGAACTTTGCCTACTGCAAACCTATCCCTATAGGAGCTTCATCCAAATAAAGGTCATATGTGCTACTGCCACCTTGTGGTGATACCTTTCTCCCATGGGCCCCAGATCCCTTGAACTTGATCAAAACACAGGTTCCCAGGAATCCTTGGTCACATTTTCTTCAGTTCTGCAGTATAAAACTTTGTTTTATATGTGTTTCTGATTAAAGACACCTTATTTAATATGTTTCTGGTTCATTAATATTGACTCATGGCTAATATCACTAGCTCATACCTAAAGGAATTTTCCCTAACAATGTAACTTTTCTCTCCCTAACAATGTAACTTTCTCTCCCTAACAATGTAACTTTCTTTTCTTAGGAGCTTTAAACAGAACTTAAGCACTATTAAACCTTTAAAAAAAATGCAAAAGTACACACACAAAAAAAAGCAGTAAATACAGCGTGGGTAGGACACTTGTTTATAGCATGTAAATTGAAACAAGGCAGAGCATCACCTTGTTCCCTGTTAGTAAGATACATGCATCAAATGGCACAAATTTTCACTGTTCTGCTTATGTATGCAAAAACAATACAAGTATTGATTTTGAAATTACAAATTTCACCAAGTAGACAAATTCACAAATAGGACTCCATGAATAATGAGATCAGTTGTTCCAATCCAGTCACTTCTTGAATACTTCTCATGATGAGCCTACTCCCTCATGACAAGCTTTTCCCTTGCTAGATAGTTTTAGTGGTTATATTGAGCTAAAATCTGTCTCCTGTTTTTTCCAGACACAGCTTCTAATTAGACTTTCTGGATTGTTTCTTCTTTAATATACTGCTTAAATTCAACTGTCTTATATTCATCTCTGTTCCATTTTCCACCCCCTCACATAAAAATTCCCAATTTCTTGGAAACATTTGGGTTGCTGAGTATTTTGAAGTGATTTAAATGAACGAGATGATTAATTTTTATTGTAAACAACTAACACATCACCTCCTTCTTATGCCGCTCTCCCCAGCAAAAACTGCACCCTCTGTACCCCCATCACCTCTCTGTAGTCTACACTAAATTCACTTGGGGATGTGAACATGGGAAAGGGCTAAGCATAACTGTCTCTTTCCTTTGCCTTGTCCCTTCCCCACTCCCAGTGTCATCTGTATTTCTCCCTGTGTTAGCTTTATTCTGTAACCAGATTTTCTCAGTGTAATAGGAATATGGCCACGCTGAAGGCTCCAGATTTGGACCCTTTAGCCCTACTGTAACTGCAGTAGACATAGGAACTTCTCTTAACCTATGTCCACATATTGGTTTAGGGAATAACAAAGGCGCTGTTTAGGTCTTATATCTAGTTCTGAGCTGGTTGCTGTCTCTGGGGATATGGGAAGCTCATTGGCCAACTTATGTCATCTGCAGCTAGAAAAATAATGCCTCTTAATTGATATAGCCTCTCGAATGCTATGTGGATTTCTAGAGAAGGGCAAGTTCCTAGAGAAATAAGGGTCACTGGGCAACTAAACAACAAATACCAATGATACACATTAAGACAAGTATTTTCTTCCTTTTGTGTTTTGAGTTAATAAGATGTCTCTTAAGAACTATCAGTGTGGGGCTGGGGTTATGGCGCAGTGGTAGCGTGCTCGCCTAGCACGCATGAGGCACTGGGTTCGATCCTCAGCACCACATAAAAAATAAAGATATTCTGTCCACCTACAACTAAAAAATAAATATTAAAAAAAAAAAAAAAGAACTATCAGTGTGATTGAAAGATTGCGCGGTTTTCAACTTTGAACAATGTTGGATCAAAATTTATTTTGCTTTAAATGCTGACATTTATTATTTCTCAATGGTAGGTACATTGTATTGGTGGATATATTATACAATTTTCTGTTCCTTTTATATGTATAAAATATTTCCTAACTTTAATAAAAGACCAAAATCAACTATTGTGATTTGGGTCAGTAAGATAAATAATAATAGATATTTTGGACATAATTTCCCTGTAATATTAAATGAGTTTATAGAAATGGTATTGTATTTAACCTAGTAATCCATGATATTTTAAAGGTGTTACGAACATAAATTAGTGAGGGTTTTTTTGTTGTTCTTTGGGTTTTGGCTTTTCCTTCCAATGATATGAAAAAAATCTTTCCCTCTTACATATATTTATACTATAGGTACCTGCAAGGTGTGGAGTTACAGTGCGAGACAGTCTAAAGAAAGCACTAATGATGAGAGGTCTTATCCCAGAGTGCTGTGCTGTTTACAGAATTCAGGATGGGTATGGTTTGTATGTGTTGTGAAATTTTGTTTACAAAGAAAATCAGACATTAAACTTTAGGATTTTTCTGTCTGTCGGATCTGTCCCAAACCTAGGGAATTGAAAAGCAACTTTAGGAAAAAATTTTTTAATTATTACTGAGTTAGTTAATTTTGTGTGACTATAATATTTTTTACCCTAATCAAATGACTTTATTGAAGTTTGAGATTTTTTGAATTTTTCAGCCATAGAATGTAATTTACTTGGATAATGCATCCTTATTTGCTCCTTCTTTGGGTGGGGGGGATACCAGGGATTGAATCCAGGGGTTGAGCCACATCCTCATCCCTTTTTCAGAGACAGAGTCTCGCTGAGTTCCTAAATGCCTTGCTAATCTACTGAGGCTGGCTTTGAAC
The DNA here is from genome assembly GCA_004024805.1 of Geosciurus inauris. Classification (NCBI taxonomy): domain Eukaryota; kingdom Metazoa; phylum Chordata; class Mammalia; order Rodentia; family Sciuridae; genus Geosciurus; species Geosciurus inauris. Next base: position 55,297 of record PVHX01003805.1, read on the forward strand.
TCACAATTCTCCTGCCTCAGACTCCCAAGTTGCTGGGATTGCAGGTGTAATTGTGCTCTACTGCGCCCAGCTCCACTTATATTTTCACAAAAGTTTATCAAAATTAAATTTTATATTGAACTTTTTCTTTCAGAAAGAATCTAACATTGTTCCAAGACTCCCAGATTTTGAATCCAAATTTTGAATCATGTCTTGGAGGGCATATGGTCCTTGAGTCCTCTTTTTCTCTGAATAGATAAGTCCATATCTATGATTTTTTTTTTTTTTTTTTTTGAGGGGCCAGACAGGAACAATCAATTTTTCGCTATTGTAGGTCTTTTCTGGAGCTGACTTGAAGAAAAGAGTATATCTCTTTACCCTGCTGTTTGTCCAAGAGTGATATATTTATTTGGGATAAACTTAAAAATTTATTGCCATTTAAATTTCTGAAGATTGAAGACCAAGGAGTCAAGCCTCCCTATTAACTAGCCCCTCAATAACCAATTTTCATATCTTCAGCATTAGGCATGTGAGTATTCTTAGGTACAGTAACCAAGAAAGACTTATGTCTACATTTTTCAGAGAGAAGAAACCAATTGGCTGGGACACTGATATTTCCTGGCTTACAGGGGAGGAATTGCATGTAGAAGTGTTGGAGAATGTTCCACTTACAACACACAACTTTGTATGTACCTTTACATTTTTGAAATGCCAAAAATATTCAAGTTCTTATGAATGTATTTTTATTGAGGAATATGAAAATGGTTGACTCATTTTGTGTTGACATTTTGCCTAAGTTGAAAATTTGTTCTGTTCTTTAAATTTTTGTTTAAAGAGGTTTATTTTAATCATGCTTTCTTCTTAACTTAAAAAGAAATACATGTCTGTTATTAAGGGAAAAAAATTTGGAATGGTGCAAAAGTATATCAAGTAAAAAAGTGAAAATCCTCCTCCTATAAATCAACATTTGTATGGAAAATGGATAACTGTATAGTTTTCCAAACTCTTTCTGAATACACAAACATATGCCTGTAACTATAAACCCAAAGTTTTCTCCTTTCTCATTTTTCTTTTCCCTTCATTACTTTCCATTTCTTTCCCTTTCTTAAATCAAAAAATGGAGTCATACTCTGTGATATTCCTCACCTCTTTTTTTTATTCAACAGGATATTATAAACTAAAGTATGTCATTACACTTAGCTTTATTTAATGATTGCATAATAGTTCATAAGAATAGGAATTTGGTATATTAACCATTCTGCTATTAATAGACATTTAAGTTTTTCTATTTTTATAAAACCTGTTATATACAGGACTCAACAGAATCTGCATACACATTTGTGTAAATGTTTCTGAGGAATACAGTGATGAAAGTAGAAGGTGAAATAACTGGATGTTGAACTCTCCCTCAGTCTTTTTCCTGTGTTTTGCATTTGCTAGCACCTCGCATAAGCTAAGCGTCACCAGTGTGTGGCTTTACGCTAATTTACTGTACATGTGTAGTTATGCTCAAATTCCAGATGAAGCATAAGCTGTGACCCAGAAGAAAGATAGATCTTCCTGTGCCCACCTGTATTGACAAAGGTATCCTTACAGATGCAAACATATGTTGCTTAAAATTTGTGCTCAAATACATATTTTCTCCCCCTCAGATGTTTTGCTTTCCTCCCTACATTCCTTTCTACATCCCTCCCTCTTTCTTTTCTTCTCTCATTTTCCTCCTTTATGTGCACAACCAACCAGTTATACATAGTTTTAAAATATAATTTAATAGGGAAGGAAGAGGGGCTAGGAATAGGAAAGACAGTAAAATGAATTAGACATAACTTTCTTATGTTCATATGTGATTATACCACCAGTGAAACTCCACACAAATTCCTATTCCAAGAATGAGAAGTTATACTCCATGTGTGTATAATATGTCAAAATACTCTCTACTGTTGTGTGTATCTAAGAACAAATTAAAATATATATATATATATATATATCACATATATAGTTTAATGATAGGAAGAAAAGCAGTTGAGCAGTTTAATGAAGGAAGAGGAAATTGAAGCCTTCATGAAACAGAGTAAATTATCACCTGAGTAACAGTATATGTGGTGAGCAAAAAGAATCAGATGACTGAAAAATACTGATGCCTTTGAAAACATACTTTTCTGTGCTATTTGCTGAAGTTCTGCTAGAAAGTGTAAAAGATGCTTAGTTTGGTAAGTAATGGCCACACAGAAAATATTAAACAAGATATTTTTAATTTCTTATCTAGCCAGAGACTAATGGAAAAGGAACAAAGCTAGGAACAAGAATTTGCCTTTTTTATATTCCCTAGAAAGTGATACATAGCGGGGGGAAAGGTGAAGAAAGCAAATGCCACTGTTAAAACTATATAAATATTCTCAAAAAGGATGTGTGTCAGGATATAGGTTTTTTTGATGAAACACTTTTTAAATAACTTCCATTAATGTTGATTGAAAATAGAGTTTTGGTTTTAGAATCAATTTAATGTATTGTGAAAAGCATTTGTATCTAATAGAGTAAATACAGAAATTCATTATATATATCAAGGTAAGTATTATGATTACAGGTATATACTGGGTCATAGAATAAAATATATTTATTACTGATTGAAATTTTGATTTTTGTGATTGAAATTTTGAAAAACTGAGATGACTGAGAATATACAGCAAAGAATAAAATAGGAGTCATCCATACTTTTAACACTCTGAAATAGTCATTATTAAGAATTTGGTATTTGTGTGTCCATTTTAAGTTTTCTATTCATTGTATACCCCAAACATGTACATTTTAAGCAATTCTGTCTTTGGTAAGATGGATTTTTCCTAGCACAGTTTTGTTTATGTTATCCATGTTGTATATCACTTGCCTTTTGACATGGAATTTTTATATATTGCCTTTTAAGTTTGGTGTAAATAAATATCACTAATAAGTTTAGGTTGCCTGAATATTCTAATCCCTCAACAATTAATAGGTTGGTAAAAGTATTTTTTATTGCTGGGTGTGGTGGCCCACTCCTGAAATCCCAACTAGGAAAGCTAAGGCAGAGGTTATCTAAAGTTTGAGATCAACCTGGGCCACACAACAGGACCCTGTGTCCAAAAAACATATTTTTTTAAATTTGTAATTTAAATGATTTTCCAGTCCCTTATCCAAAAGGGATTCTGTTCTGATTTTCATATAATTACATACTAGTTTTATCTTTTATAAATAATTATTTTTATATTTGTACCCAAATGGTATATGTATATACTTTCAAAAATAGTACAGAGGTGCCAGGCACAGTTGCACATGTCTGTATACCAGTGACTCAAAGGGCTAAGGCAGGAGGATCACAAGGTCAAGGCCAGCCTCAGCAACTTAGTTGAAACTCTGTCTCAAAAAATAAAAAGGGCTAGGGATGTAGCTCAGTGGTAAAGCACTTCTAGGTTCAATCCTCAGTACCCAAAACAAAAGTAATGCAGAGGTGCTTATAACTAATAATTATCTGTTTCCTCATCCCTTGCTAGCTTCTAATGCTGGTTATAAATTTCATCAGCCTTGTTTTCACTGATGTACATCACTTATAATCAACTTCAGAAAGTAAATTTTTTTGTAAATCTCTATCCACCATTTTACATTTAAAGTGTGGTTAGAAAGTAACATGTAGTATAGCCAGCATTTCTGTCTCAAGTTATAATTCTGATTTAGCTGTACATTATATGTTATATTATCTTTTAATTAAAAGACCCTAACCCATAGAAATCGCTTTTTAATAATTTTTGGAAGAAGTGTTATTTCAATTAAGCTAATCATTTTATTTTTGGATCACAGGTGATGGGTTCTGATGCTTTTACTTATTTTTAAAATCAACTTTATATTCTCTCACCCTTTCTCTCCACTTCTTCCCTTCCTTAGCCTACTCCAGAAGAGATTACTGTTCATTTTTAATTGTTTACGCTCATTGGATAAATGCTGTCATATCACTAAATATTTTTAGCTAGTTTCTTGCTTTATCAAGTTTAGCAATTACACTAAGAAATAATTCCATTAGGAATTTGCTTATTTGTAGTATTATACTCTTCTCCTTTTCTCTATTTTTAATTGTTGTTCTTCCATTGGACATCTTTGTAACTGGTGTTCTTGTTTCATCAGTATTAGTCACCATTCCTTCTCTCTCCTTTTTGTATAATAATTAAATTATAGCCTTCTTTCTCCATCATTTTGCCTTTATTCCCTCATTTTTTGCTTCTACATTTGTGTCGTCATGCTGACTGTTGAGTTTTTAAGTTGGATATTGAGATAGAAGATACATATATGTTGCCCATCTATCTTTTTTTAGGGGGTGAAGGATGTACCCGGGATTGAACTTGGGCACTAGACCACTGAACCACATCCCCAGCCCTATTTTTGTATTTTTTTTAGAGACAGGGTCTTACTGAGTTGCTTAGCACCTCATTTTTGCTGAAGCTGGCTTTGAACTCACAGTCCTCCTGCTTCAGCCTCCCAAGCCACTGGGATTGCAGGTGTGCGCCACCATTCCAGCCCATTTACTATCTTGGAACCCTCTGGTTTTCATTTTTATATTGTTGAAAGTAAGTTTTTATGATATAAATGTATTAAGAATTTGTTATTTTAAACAAGATAAATATACTAATTTCTAAAAGGGTTCTTGTAAGCTTTTGAGATTTTCTATGCTTTTTTACTTTGCAGGTACGGAAAACTTTTTTCACCTTAGCGTTTTGTGACTTTTGTCGAAAGCTGCTTTTCCAAGGTTTCCGCTGTCAAACATGTGGTTATAAATTTCACCAGCGTTGTAGTACAGAGGTTCCACTGATGTGTGTTAATTATGACCAACTTGAGTAAGTAATCCAAAAAGAACCTCTCTTCTGTCTGCCATTTTACATTTAAATTTTCATAATATAAAACTAGTTGTCTTGAAAGTCCATGAGGGATTTTCTGTCCAGTATAGTTTTTATGGGGAATTTTTAAAAGTATGATTAGAGAATAGCTTGTAACATACAATAACATGGAAACATCAGCACTTCTTTCCTAAATTGTAATTCTAGTTCAGCTATACATTTTGTTTATATTTTATGTTCTCTTCTAATTAATAAAGACCCCTAGTCCATAGAAATCATTTTGGATAGTTTGTGGGAGGAGACCTGAAGTTAACCATTATAGTTTGGGGTCTGATTCTATCAGTTATTTTGTGAATTACTTTTATATTCTCTCTCTCTCCCCCTCCCTTTTTCTCCCTCTCTCTCTCTTTCTCCCCCACCTCGTGCCTCCTTCCCCCAGTTTATTTAAAAGTAAGATATAAAATCTTCATACCCAGTTTATTTCTTCCTAAAGTTTCTTTTTGCTTTATGCTGGAGTTTTTCTAATAGATTAGATTGAGTCTGTTATAATCTCTTTTTCTGTCATTATTGTTGTTGCTGCTGTTAAGGTCTTGTATATTTCTTGATCACTTCCTGAGCAAATAGGATTTAACTCCATACTTTAAATTGTAATAATGTAATCTAACTTAGCAGTAGCTACTTATTCTTCTAATTCTTTAACTATGAAGCATTGAAGCATGATTTTTCCCTTTCTAATATGTAGAAATTTGCTGACAAGAACAATTAGTTGTAGATTCTGAGCTTGCCTTTGAAAATAGAATATAATATTTTTAATAAGTCTTTAGATTAAAATACACCTAATTAAATTTTAACAGTTGTTTCTGAAAATAGAATTTGATCCTGTATTTTCCCAGTAACTATATATTCTGGTGTACTGAAGCTTCTGGGTTTTGCACAAGTTAGGTTTGTTTTGTTTTGTTTTGTTTTTGCCTCACAGTTTGCTGTTTGTCTCCAAGTTCTTTGAACATCACCCAATACCACAGGAGGAGGCCTCCTTAGCAGAGACTGCCCTTACATCTGGATCATCTCCTTCTGCACCCCCCTCAGACTCTATTGGGTATGATTTGACTCCTGCTGTTCAGTGACTTGCTATTTGAACTGCCTTCTAACACTTGAATTGGTAACTTAAGGAATTCTTTTTTCAAATAATTTAATTTTATCACATCATTCAGACATTTACATGCATTTGGTACAGAAATGGAATTAAAGCTGGCATAGATTTTCAGAACTAAACCTGAAAAAAATCAGGGAACAGATAATTTTTAGATAATATTAGATACAGAACTATGTCACTTTGTTTTATGAAAGTTGCATTAACATATAAAACAATTGCAAATAATTTAAAGGTAGCCTATTATTGTAATATACAATATTACAGTATGTATATGAGAGTATGTTAAACTGTGAGATGAGGACAGGTGTTTTCATGTAAATAAGAAAAGGGGGAGTAGAATAAGAGAATGCTCAGGGGGCTGGGATTGTAGCTCAGTGGTAGAGCGCTTGCTTCGCATGCGCAGGGCCGTGGGTTCAATCCTTAGCACCACATACAAAGCATTAAAATAAAGACATTGTGTCCATCTACAACTAAAACAATATTTTTTTAAAAAAAGAGAGTGCTCAGGAAAACTTAATGGAGAAGATGGAATTTGAACTGGACTTTAAAAAATGACTATAGTCTGCGCGAACCTAGGAAATAAAAGCATGGTGATAGATAATGGAGAGGGAACATAAATAAAAGGAATGAGAGCTGGGTACAGTGGCACATGCTCACAATCCCAGCAGTTTGGGAGGCTAAAGCAAGAGGATTGCAAGTTCCAGGCCAACCTGGGGAAAATTAAAAAGGCTGAGTGTGTAGCTCAGAGATAAAGTGGCCCTGGGCTCAATTCCCAGTGCCAAAAAAGAAAAAGGAATAAAAATGACAGGCTTAGGACCAAGTGAAGAGAGACTTGAGAAGTGCTATGTATAAGACCAGATTATAGAGAGTCTTGGAATTTAGACTGGAATTTACTTGACACAAGAACGGCGGGGCAGAGCTGGGGTTGTGGCTCAGTTGTAGAGTACCTGCCTAGCACGTATGAGACACTGGGTTCAATTCTCAGCACCACATAAAAATAAACAAAGGGCATCATGTCCATCTACAACCAAAAAAAAAAAAAAAAAAAAAAGTGGGGGGACAAGTTAAAGGTTTTTAAGAGATTACTAATCTGATAAAAAAGGGTTTAGAGAAAAAAAAAATCACTTAGCAATAAAATACAGATGGTTTTTAATAGAGAAAAGTCTAAGGCAAAGACTGCCAACTAGGTGGTAAAGACTGAGAAGCAATGAAGACCTGAACTGGAGTGGGAGAAAGTATGGGTAGTCTTACAGTGCAAAAGAAAGAAATTATTAGCATTGTCAGTTGTAGAAGACCAAGCAGAGAAAAGACTTTAAAAACAGTGCCAAAGTATCTCATATTTAAGATTCATAGTAGAATAAAAAAGAAACCTGGTGGGCTAGGGCTGTAGCTCAGTGGTAGAGCGTTTGCCTAGCACATGTGAGGCACTGGATTCAATCCTCAGCACCACATAAAAATAAAGTATTGTGTCCATCTACAACTAAAAATAGTAAAAAGAGACAGAGACCTGGTATTAATGAGTTAAGTGGGTATTATTAGTTGGCTCTGGAGCATTTCTTACACAGGTCTGCTTAGTCTTTTCGTGCTGGATTTGAGATGGCATTGTTTATTCATATCTGGAAGAATATGGGGGGCGGGGGGAGTTCCTATATAGCATTCTGTTCTGGGATGTCCCAGAGAAATTTAGTTCAGAAATATTGTCAGTTTTTACCCTACTTCCTCCCACTCTTCACAATGTAATATTTCTTTAGACTTCTACATAGACAAAAATAATCGTAAATTGACACTTCTGTAGACCTGTAATTTTTGTGAAGCCAACCTTCCTGGAGGTTTCATAGGTTAGAAAATTTAGTAAAAGAATTTTACATTATGAGTGGGTGTATTTGTCCATTTGGAACACTAGAAAATGCAACCACTGTGTTCTTTTGTTGGGTTAGAGCAATTCTTTGAACTCATTTTATTCCTACTGCTCTGCCATTAGTTGTGTGCAGCTATGTGGGTTTTTTTTAGATGATCAAATAAAAATGTTTTTATTGTGTGTTGGGTTTTTAATTAATTAATCCTTTGGCTATGACATTTTCTTCTGACAGATTCTATAGACCTTGATGCCTTTCTAATGACAAGTCCCAGTTCTCTGAACAGAGTTACAGAACACCATATTGAAATTAGCTTGGCCTCTCTGAAGGTTTGCAGTGGTAACAATCCAGGAAGGAGTACTTTCTTAAGAAAACATAGGCCTATGCTACAAGTATTTTATTCATAACTAAACTGAAGTAGATTCTGATTTGAATAAATAAGATGTTCAAACTTCTATAAATCATTTTCCTGATTCTTTTATGTCACAGTGTAGATGGTTGCCTCTGTAAAGGTAAAAGTTGGTCATATTCAATATCAAAACTCACTTGCATTTGTTTTTAGTCCTCATAACAGTTATAATGATCATGAAGCAAGTGTGATAATAGATGTAACCAAGAAATTTTGGAGAAGTGACATATTACCCATTTTTCATACAAAATAAGAGATGCTTCTTTTCTACTTCTTAAACATGATGAAGAGTATATACATTTAGGAAAAGCCAGCATTTAAAATTTGCATATCACTAAACAAAAGTATTCACTTTGCTTCAAAATTTAAATATTCTAGCTTGAAAATGACGTCTGACTTAATGGTAATATACTACAGAGTGTTAAAATTTTTTTAATTTAAATTTGGTACGACTTTTTAAAAATTTTTTTATTTATTTATTTATTTTTGGTACTAGGGATTGAACTCAGAGGTACTTGACCACTGAGCCACATCCTCGGCCCTATTTTGTGTTTTATGTAGAGAGACAGAGTCTCACGTAGTTGCTTAGCACCTTGCCGTTGCTGATCCTGTCTCAGCCTCCCAAAGTGCTGGGATTACTGGCATGTGCCATCATGCCCGGCTAATTTGGTACCACTTTAAAGAGGTTTGCAGCGGGGTAATAAAAAGTTGTCACTGACTATAAAAGCCATTTGGATGTCTGCCAAGGTACTTTATGGGATATAAATTACTTTGGTTCAAGTAAAGATTTCCCAGTATGGAAACTCAGTTTTATCCAATCCCAGAAATGATAAAGCCGGGCGCGATGGCGCAAACCTGTAATCCCAGCACTTAGTGAGGCTGAGACAGGAGAATCGCGAGTTCAAAGCCAGCCTCAGCAATGGCGAGACGCTAAGCAACTCAGTGAGACCCTATCTCTACGTAAAACACAAAATAGGGCTGGGGATTGGGGATGTGGCTCAGTGGTCGAGTGCCCCTGAGTTCAATCTCCAGTACCAAAAAAAAAGAGAAAGAAATGATGAGAGTTAGGAATATACTGGTTTACATTAAACAAAGTCAGAACAGACTACATCAGAATATCAAGTAATTCTTTCTGTAAGAAATATACCTGTTATATAAACCAGGCTTCTTGTATTGGATGGGCCAGCACTTTTCAGAAGATATTTATAGGAAACCAACCCCTGCCCCTATTTGGAGGCTTTTGTCACTGTTGAACTTTCCTTGCTCTTCAAACTTTTATCCATTCCCTTTTTAGTGTATTTTCTTACCATTTCTATTCAAAACCCTCTCCTTTCACAAAATGTCTTTATTCCCTCATCATTCTTTCTGGCCTAGTAACTACTAAATAATGCTGATCAATTAGAGAGTTTGCATAAGATGGTTGGAATGATAACCAATGTATGTAAAGAGCTTGTTAGCACTTTATTGGACCTGGTGGTGGAGCTCATGAGACAGCCACATCTTCTACCAAATGATCTTCCCTGCTCCTGAGGGAATATCTTTTCTGAAGAACATAGGCTTCTTACAGGTGCTTACAGTCTATCCTCAGAACTTTAGGTTTTCTGTGTCAGGTTTGTTTTAGGGCCAGTGAACCATCATACTTCCTTATTTATCTACAGTACCAAAGTAGGTCACCCTGTAACCCATTTTGGTGGTTTGATCAAAAACAATTTTTAAATAATAAATGCTTTAAGGTTTAATATATGATTCTCTGTGTCTTTGATATCAGTAATTGGGCATGATAAAAATTTCAAAATGTGAAAAGTACTGGCACCATGAAGATCGTCTTCTGAATTTGGAAATGATCTTTTGATATTGTTCAGAATTTTCATTCAACTTGAGTGTACGGCAGCAAGTATATTTTTCAGGTCCTGAAATGTGCAGGTTATATTCCCAAAATATTTATAACTTCCTAGTACTTTTTTTAAAATTTTTCATTTTAGTAATTTCAGCTCTCAAGAAATGCAGAGTTAGGAAAAAAAGCAGATTTTATTCAATCTCTACCTAACGCATTTTTCTATAACTTTAAAAAGAAGAGCCTCTTCAGCTGATTAACCATGGGAAATTTCTAGCCATTTGTACATCTCCTTTAAGTTTTCTGGGTAAGAATCAAGTGTTCTTGTTGATATTTCCTGAAGGTTCTGCTTGAGCATAGCAACTTTAGCAGTTCTGGTTGTAGGTCTTTTGGTCCTCTTTAACGTTTCTTATAAAGCCATTACAGCTGGAATGTCAATGCTTTATTTTAAAGATTTTTCTGTTAAACAAGAAAATCTTTATGTCTTCCATTATTTTATATTATTATTTCTATACAGTTGCTCTGAATCTTATCTTCCAATTACTTGATTTTTCCAGGCCCCAAATTCTCACCAGTCCATCTCCTTCAAAATCCATTCCAATTCCACAGCCCTTCCGACCAGCAGATGAAGATCATCGAAATCAATTTGGGCAACGAGATCGATCTTCATCCGCTCCCAATGTGCATATAAACACGATAGAACCTGTCAATATTGATGTAAGTATCCAGCATTGCTATAACTGAAATTTCAGGTGTGTGTGTTTATTTTTCTGTTATAATTATAATATATATCAGAAATAAGGGCCGTCTTTCATTTATCAGTTATTTTAAATGCTAGGATTTATATGAATCACAGATCAGAAAAGTCTGTCATTTTCTCTAATGATATTAAATATACTTCACTGGTGCCAAACCAGAGTTATTTTGACATTTTCCTTAATAACACCATCTCTGTAAGTCTTATCTTCAAATGAAAACAGTTTAAATAGCAAAGGATTAATAGAGGCCCTTGGAAATGTAGGAAGTCCTCTAAAATTCTTAGAAAATTGATTATGATTGTGCTGTACAATATATATATGAAACTAACAATTTCAGATGGTACTGTCATAAGCTTGGCATTCTAACCCACAAAACTTGATTCTTGGGCTGGGGTGGTGGCTCAGTGGCAGAGGCTTGCCTCATATGCTTGAGGCACTGGGTTCGATCCTCGGCACCACATAATAATAAACAAAGATATTGTGTCCATCTACAACTAAAAATTAAAAAAAAAACTTAATTCTTTGTATGTTTAAGAATTAGTGTATATTTTATACAACTTATAGTTGGAACTATAAGTTAAATTTTATTAAATGTTAAAAACAAAAACTTTATTACAAGCTGGGCATGATGGCACACATCTGTAATCCCAGCAACTCAAGAGGCTGAGGCATGAGGATTGCAAGTTCAGAGCCAGCCTCAGTAATTTAGTAAGGCCCTAAACTTGGTGGGACCCTGTCTCAAAAAATGAAAAGGACTGAGGATGTGACTCAGTGGTTATAAGTGCTCCTGGGTTTAATTCCCAGTCCCCAAAAAATAAACTTTATCATAAATTTTAATTTCATCCAAAAATCAGGCTTTCTTCCCACTTTTTACTGTGAAACTTTTTCTCCATTGGGGGGTTCATAGAAGTGGCTTTCCCCTAGTACCATCTTTCCTTACCTAGTAAATAGGGGAGGAAAATATGGGAATAAGGAGATTGTGAAATAAGAAATCAAACTATATTTCTAGTCTAGGTTCTCACTGTTTATAAAATTTTTATCTTCATCTTTACTACATTTTTAATTTTTTTTTGGTTGGAGGTGCTGCTGAGGATTGAACCTAGTGGTATTTAACCACTGAGCCACATCCACAAACTTTTGTTTTGTTTTGTTTTGTTTCATTTTGAGAAATGGTCTTGCTGAGTTGCTTAGGTCTTCACTGAGTTGCTGAGGCTGGCCTCCAACTTGGCAATTCTCCTGCCTCAGCCTCTTGTTATCTTTACTTTAAAAACTAACATCCTTTTAAATTGTCTTTTCTCTGCTTGTGACTACTTGTTCTACTAATCTCTCACATTTGAACTTCTAAAGTGTCAGTCTCTATCTTGCCTTTTCCTCTTTCTCATAATCAGCCATCACCTTTTCCTTTTCGTGTATATCTCAAACTGGTTCTTACTTAATTGCCACCACCATTTGAATTCATATTTCCTGCTTGAAGTACTTACTACATTTATCTCTTAAATGGATTTCCTGCCATTGATTTATCTATACTATCATCAGGATAATTTTTCATAACACATTTATCATCATCTCATTCTTTATTCTACAACTTTCAGTGACTTACCATTTACAAGATAAAGTAGGAACTTCAGTCACCTGTTATCCCACTAAAAAGAGTTACTTTTGACTCTGAGCTAGGCAATTAGGAATTAAGGATGAATTAACACATGGTCTTTGCCTGTTAAGAAGTCATAGTTTTAGTGAATGAATGAGACATATAAATAAATAATCACAAAAAATATAATGCGAGTTTAGAGAATAATAAACTCTACCTCATTGGATATAGGGATATTGGCAGAGAAAGGATAACATTGAAGCCAGATTGTAAAAGATGATTGAGTAGGAGTTTAAAGTACACCAGGTAGGGAATTGGGAATAAAAGGCATTTGTTAAAAAGAAAATAGTATGTACAAAGGCATGAAAATGTCTTTACGTGGAATGTGATTAGTTGATATTGGAGGACTTTAAGGTTCAGGAGAAGGCTGATGAATGGTGGAAGATGAAACTAGGTAGAGTTCACACTGAAAGGCTATGAGGTAGTGGTAGACAGTCTGAAACACTTTTTGAGTATGAGAGATCAGCTCTATACTTTAGAAAACGTGGTCACGTCATCATGTGGAAGATAGATAAATGGGTATCACATCTGAAGGCAAGACTCAATAATGTGACTTTTGCAGTATTCTAGACAAGAGCCAATAAAGGTTGAAACTGAAGTAGTAGCATTGGTGTCAAGACAGTGAGTTGACGGAAAGGAGACTAATTTAGTGAACTCAAGATAAGATTCTTAAGAATCTGGAAAATGGCTACTATTTATGAATGTTTACTATATGCCAGGTACTGTGATAGTGCTATAAATAAATGTTCTTGTTCGAACCTCATATAAACTCATGGGTTAAGTTCTATTATTATCTTTAGTTCACTGTTAAGAAAATTAGAATTACAGAGGTTAAAGAGAACATCCAAGATCACAACACAGCTGATAAGTGTATTTGAACCTGGCCTTCCTTTTTTATGCTTACCCATTATACTGTATAGTAGTAAAGGAGGAAGTTGAAAGAAGAAGAGGAATAGATAATGATGTCCTGCACAGGCTATGAGGAATTAAAGGTGGGTGGATGTAGCTCTTTACAGACTGTATGACTTTACCCTCCAACTAATAGTGCCTACCTCCTACACACTACTTTTCATGCCCAGTACATTAAAAGAATTCAGAAATTATAGCTAAAGTTACTATACAAATATTTATGGATGTGAAGGCAAGACCAGAAGGTTTTTTTGATGGTTTCTGTTTATCATGCTGAAGGAAAGAGATGTAAGAAAAAGAACTACAAGAGAGTGGGAAAAAGTTTCAAATAGTCAGATTTGGAATGCTAGAAGGTTATTTAACCTAGAACAAATAAAAAGATTGTCAAGGAGTTTTAGGAATACATTTGAGATGGAAAAATGAAAGTTTATGTTGATACTAGCAGTAGGTTATAAGAGTGGAGAAAGCCAAATTTGGTCAGTACGTACTTGTAAGTTTCAGGGTTGATACAGCAAAAAGAAAGGTATGTGGCTTTTCTCTTATGTGTCCTGGTGTCTAGAAGGCCCTCAACTACACTCCTGTTTTTCAAACCCCTACTCAGATATTTCTTCAGATGCTTCCCCAATGACCAAATCCTTTATGTAGAACTAAAAATCTTATTGCCAAAAGCACTTGGTTGACAGTAACTTAGCAACAAACTGATGTCTCTTCTAGAATATTTTAAGTTGGTGTAATTATATCATTTAATTTTCATGAGTGTGCATTTCTCCTACAATGAGTGTGAACTTTAAAAACCACAGAAAGTTAATGAGACCACTAGGATTTTATATTTATTGGTAGCCTCACCCCTACTACCTGGCACCTTCCTTGTTTTGAGTTATATGAGTATTCATTGATTATTCTGTAGAAAATGTTGAAGACTTTATGTAATACATTGAACATGACAAAAATACACCTGTAAATAATCTATTCTTTGTTTTAGCTAGTAAACAAAAAGCTGCCTATTTGCAAAGGGCCTATTTAGATACATTTGGAGCCATTCAATCCCTCACATTTAAATTAAACTGTGTAAACAAACTAATCCCAGTTCTGCCTATCCAAATTGCACAACACAGTGACTTCCCCACTACTAACATTGTTGTAACTGTATTTTAATAATAAAGACAAATTTTAATAAAATTCTTATTTGAGCTATTTCAGTTTTTTCTCCCTCTTCGCAGTGTGTCCTTGTACATCCATATTTTATGATGGTATTCAGTGTACTTTGAACTTTGTATTTTTTAACCATATTGTGAACGTTTCATGATTTAATCTTCATTATTGTTCTTGTGGTTGTATAATACTTCATTAAAATGATACACCATAACTTACTTTACCATAATATGTCAAAATGCCTTTAATAGGGAAATAATTATTTCTGACTTTTTAGTATGATGGATAATGCTGCACTAAACATCTTTGTGCATATCATTTTTTTCTTCTGAATTATTTCCTTAGGAAAAATTCCCAGAAGTGGAATTACAGGATCAAAGGGTATGAACATTTTTATGGCTCTTAATATGTGCCAGTAGAACTTTCTTTAAGGAATAATGAAGCCATTGGTTTTGAATGGCCTGAAATGGATTTCAACATTTGATCAGGACTAATAATTCTTTCAATATAGGGTTAGGTTGGCGAGTACTTCAAAATTTAGATTTTTTCATGTACACTAGCTAATTTCATATTCTTTGTTTTTGGAAGTAATTATAAGACAGGTGTTATTTTGAATTAACCTTTCTATTAAGTAGAGTGCAAATTCAATGTTGTTGTTAATTTCTTACCGTATGCTTTGAATAAATATACTTTACTATTTATTTGTAGGATTTGATTAGAGACCAAGGGTTTCGTGGTGATGGAGGTAAGTGATGATTTTAGTTTAAAAAGAAAAAAGTTCAGGGAAAAATGCAATTGCTTTGCTGCTTATCTCCTATATATTTGCTTCTTTCATGAAACACAGACACAGAGAAAAATAAGTAGCGAAAACCCAAATTTTCATAGTATTTATCATTTATTGCTAAAAAAAATGTTAACTAATTCTTAACATGAGTAGGGAAATGAGAAAACACAAAAGGTAGTCTTAAATGTACCATCTATAACTTAAAATATTGTAGTAAGAGATCTTAATTATTTTACCCACTTTATTAATTTTTACATCTCTTAAGCTGAAGTTGATGAATTTCCTTTGGAGTCCTCCACTCATATTTAAAGATTGAGTGTGAAATTAGATAAAATTTGACTTTCCCAAATCATTCTTGGGGGGAACCCTTTGGATTTCCTGCCATAGCTCCTTAGTTTGGCAGACACTTCCCTTCAACTTCATGGAAGTGTTTGAAATGTACCTTTTATTGAATAGCCCCAAACTGGAAAAGCTCACTTGCCCTTGGATTAGTCTAGTAAATAAAACAAGCAAACAAGGAATTGCTATATCTTTCAGAATTTTTATCTAGTATTCTAACAAAGAAACATTGCTTAAGAAAACACTTTTTATAAGAATTTACCCCATATAATGTTTTCTAAGAGATGGTGTTTAAGACTGTCTTGAAGTTTTCTTGCAGGAGGTCCTCTGTACTTCTCTAATAAGGAAGACCTGTAATAACTGCTTATCATGGACAGAGCTGGTCTTTTCATTGTGACCTTCTGTATCTTCAAAATATCTAAGCCCAGACTCAGAGATATTTTCTAAGTAAACATTGTATAAACCATCTTTTGTTACCTTTCTGTACACCTATGAGCTACCAAAATAATGAGCCTGCATTATGTACTCTGGACTTGGTATTGACTAGAGCACATAGTTAATACAAAGGGTTTTTCTTCTGTTTGTTATTCCATGAACCTGCCAATTTAATGTTGCTGCCAGTTTGACTTTCATATGTCTTGATAGCTGTGGCTTTTGATAATTTTGCCCAATACATCCAGCATTTAAATGTTGCCATCATGTTAGCATCACAGAATTAACTTTGTCATAAACACTGCCTGCTTAGAATCTAAAATCAAGTGGCATTTCTTGTCCTTTTTATGAGTCACTTTTTAAAAAATGATTGGGATTTTATAAAAATAAGCAGGCTAAAAAAAGTCCAGAATTATTTCGTGAAGCGGGCTTCAGTTCATCTTATTTATTCCCCATGACTTCTTTCATTTCTTCTGTGTGTCTGTCTTCCTGTGTTTGCCTGCCCCTTTCTTTCTCTTCTAACAGCCCCCTTGAACCAGCTGATGCGCTGTCTTCGGAAATACCAATCCCGGACTCCCAGTCCCCTCCTACATTCTGTCCCCAGTGAAATAGTGTTTGATTTTGAGCCTGGCCCAGTGTTCAGAGGTAGTTGGGCTCTTCTTTCTTGTTTTCACCCAAAGCAAACTAAATATAAACTACAGATGCTGTTTGTGCCTCACCCTCACAGCGTGTGTTTGTAAGTGTGAGAGTTTTCAGTACTAAATTTCTGCTTGGCCTGGCTGGAATGCTCTGAATGTGCTTCTCACACATACTCACTACTACAAGTTTTCTGTATGCTGTCTGTCATAAATTTTTATAAGAAAAAATTCTGAGCTGAGATTTTCCATCTTGTTATTTGTTATCTTATTATATCTTGGTTTAATAACAAATTCAGTGGGTGGGAATAAATAAGATGGGAGGGATCTTCAATATGGATTCCTTTAATTTTAATGTAAGTGATAACTTTGATTATTAACAATTTTTGTGGTTTTTAAGAAAAAATATTGGAAACCCCTATTATAATATTTTTGGTAGGCTTTTGGCTTTTTTTAATTTTGTAATATCAGCAATGCATTTTGGATTTTTTGTCCACCACCCCAATATAGGATGTGTATATTTTATGCAAAAATAGGGAGTTGTTTTTAAGAAAGAAAGATTTATGATATACTTGGGATATTTCAGAATATTTCAGAAAGTCAGAGGAGTTACTTTTAATTATACCCTAATAGGAAGAAAAAGTTAGCAATATAATTTTACTGTGCATTTTATTTTGCCATCCTTTAGTTCTTAAACTGACTTTTTAAAATTTGAAGTCAAAGTTGGTACAGATGTCTTGCTATAAATATTTTTATAATTATCTGGGTGAAGTGGTGCACACCTGTGATCCGAGCAATTTAAGGAGCTGAGGCAGGACAGCCTCAGCAACTTAGGGAGACCCAGTCTCAAAATAAAAAATGAAAAGGGCTCTGGCTAGTTCAATGATAGAGCGCCCTATTCTGTTCGATTCTAGTACTGCAAAAAATAGAAAATAAAAAAAAGAATTATTAGTGACTTGCTATTAGTGATTGATACTTTTTAAAAAAATGTTTTTAATTGTAGATGGACACAATACCTTTATTTTATTTATTTGTTTGTTTATTTTTATTGGTGCTGGGGATTGAACCCAGGGCCTTGTACATGCAAGACAAGTGCTCTACCACTTACTTACATCCCCAGCCCCCTGTTACTTATTTTTTGTTGTTGTTGTTGATTGACCTTTATTTATTCATTTATTTATATGTGGTGCTGAGGATCGAGCCCAGTGCCTCCCACATGCGAGGCAAGCGCTCTACCACTGAGCCACAATCCCAGCCCCCTGTTACTTATTCTTTTTTTTTTTTTAAACAGAGGCCTCTTTTTTTTTTTTTTAACTTTATTTTTTTTTTATTTATTTTTATGTGGTGCTGAGGATCAAACCCAGTGCCTCACGCATGCTAGGCAAGCGCTCTACCACTGAGCTACAGCCCCAGCCCCATGTTACTTATTCTTAATACAGCAATGGTGCTTTCAGTTTTGCTCTCTCAGCCCAGCTGTTTCTCAAAATAATCCATGAAATGGGATAGAAATTCATTCAGTACTGAATAATATGATTAAGGAATAAAATGTTACTAAGTAGATCAGAACTATGTTACCTGGGTAAGCAATTAAGATTGTATGGTGTTGAAAATTATCAATGGCAGGAAGAAAATGGATTATGCTCTAATTAAAAGACATGTTATACAACATTTTATTTTAGAAAACTGCCTGTGAGAGCATGAAAATTTCGCATGGTATTATAGTCTGGTATAATAATGATAAGATTTCTACCCAGATTTAACTTTTTCTTTTTCTTTTTTTTTTTTTTTTAAGAAAAGAAAGGAAGGAGCAATGTGGGATAATCACTTAGAAAGATTTAAGATATTTCTCTTTTTTGGTACTAGAGATTGAACCCTGGGTGCTCTACCACTAAACTACATCCCTACTCCTTTTTAGTTTTTGTTTTGAGACAGGGTTTCAATAAGTTACCAAGACTGGCCTCATACTTGGAATCCTCCTATCTCAGCCTCCTGAGTCCCTGGTATTACAGGGGTGCATCCCTGCACCCAGCCCAGATTTAATACTGAAATGTTTGCTTTTAACATTCTTGTTCTTTAAAAGAACGTGGTTCCTTCTCTACCCTGAGAGTTGTAATCTTTTTTTTTTTTTTAATTTTCCTGAGACTTTTTTTTTCCTGTATGTGGAAATATTACTTAGAAATCTTGGTCCTATTCAGCTGTACTCAAGCCTGATTCATTGTCCTGAGACCCTCTGAACGAGATACAACTGTACATAGAAGATGTTTACCACTGAGTTGCTTTTTGGAAGCGTACCCATCAGAAAGGTTCCAATCCTCCCAACTGAGTCCACTTCCAGGGAGTACCCCTTGGGCTTACTTGGCTTACAAAGTATTGGCATTCATAGTAACTTTCCTGAAGGCCATAACATTTATTTTGTCTTCACTTATAAATGCTGAGATTTTTTCAGAAAATCTTGAGAAACCTACTTGGCTTTGCTTATATTCATTTTGTTATACTATAGGTAACAATCTATATTAGTTTAAAAAAAAACCTCCAGGAACCACTAACACTCATCAATATTTCTTAAGTAGTAAAGCTTATAGTTTGGTGTTATATTTAAATTTAGTGGCTAATATGAAAGAGCCAGATATTTTCAATATTAAGATCACCAATATTGGAAAATGTTTTTATTTGGGGGTTTCCATATTTTTAAAGATTGATTGGCTATGGAGATAATATAATTAAAAGTTTATTTATTTATTTTTAGAATTTTTCTAGTTGTTGATTGACCTTTATTTATTCATTATTTATATGCGGTGCAGGGCCTCCCACATGCGAGGCAAACGTTCTACCACTGAGCCACAATCCCAGCCCTAAAAGTTTGTTTTTAAATATGTGTTATGTAGGCTTTTTAATTGACTTTGCTTTTTTAGATTTTTTTCAAAGACACAAGTTTAGGGCTTTTTTTGTATCTATTATTTTAGAGAATTTTTTTCCCTAGACTTTGGACTAGTTAAACCAAGTATGTATCTATCATTAGATGTTTTGAAACTTAAGGTAGCCAGAAAACTAAAAGAAATTACTACTAATCACCAGTAGGCCTCTTTTGGCTTGTTCTTTCCAAAAGACCAGTATTTGAACATACACTACATTTTAAAAGTAAGTCTAAATCCCCCACCCCTGCACTTTGTGCACCCCCTAATAAAGGAACATGTTTGCTCCTCCTTAATGGATACATTTTCCCTAATTTAGGATCAACCACAGGTTTGTCTGCAACCCCACCTGCCTCATTACCAGGCTCGCTCACTAATGTGAAAGCCTTACAGAAATCTCCAGGACCTCAGCGGGAAAGGAAGTCATCTTCATCCTCAGAAGACAGGAATAGGATGGTAAGAATATTTATCTTCTTTTGCTGGAGTCCTTTCTTTTTTGAAATCAGAGCCACATATAATATACCTTTTAGATATGTTATGTTTGTATATGGTACAAAATTCCCATAAAAAAATGTAAGGGTTGATTTTTGCTTACACATATTCCCATAACACTGATTTTCATTTTCATCTCTAATATAAAAGGCAGTTTGGAAGAGTAACAGTAACATTCTGTTTGTAAAATAAGAAAAAAGAGCCAGGAGTAATTGTGCACATCTGTACCCCAGCTAATCAGAGGGCTGAGGCAGGAAGATGGCAAGTTTGAGGCCAGCCTCAGCAACTTAGCAAGGCCCTGTCTCAAAATAAAAAATAAAGGGCTGGGGGTATAGCTCAGTTGGTAGAGTGCTTGCCTTATATGAACAAAGCCCTGGGTTTAATCCCTAACACCGCAAAAAAAAAAAAAAAATCAATAAAAAAATAAAGAAATAAAAAATAAAATGGGCTGGGGATGTGGCTCAATGGTAAAGCACCCCTGAGTTCAAACCCCAGTATCTAAAATGAAATAAGGAAAAAAGGTAAATAAGGATTTGGAAAGCATAATTAAGCATACATGTTCTAATGGCTAGTCTACAATTCAAAAATCTACCAAGTGACATTTTTCCCTGTTTGAAAAATTAACTTTCTGCTACTTGTTAGGTAAATGATCCTTTAACCCTACCAGAGTAATTAGATATGTTGATTTTTTTTTTTTTTTGAGAGAGAGAGACCAGTGAAGATATGAGAAAATTTAGCTCTGACTAGAAAAAAGTAACTAGAAAAATTGTCCACAGTTACTATAACATGTTAAGTTAAAATTTGAGGTATTTGGAGCCAAAACTAATCACAAACACATATTTAGCTTGCCCTGATAGTCCTCCAAATGATAAAAAGCTGTTTTGTCTTACTGATTTTAGTAATACATATTTCTCACATGCTCAATAAATAATTTTCATTTTTAAACAAACTGTTTCCATCCAAGACTGACTTGTCTTAAATTTTTGTATTTTTAGTCATATTTTTAACTATTATTTCTTCAGCTTTTTGTAAAAGAAGCCATATTATCTTCTTCATTTATGCTCCTCTCAGTCTTAGGTTAATATACTTCACATGAAACTTAAGGTTTCCCCTATTTGTTTGGTTTGGCTCAACTTAACTTTTGCATTATTTTTTTTAATCAAGAAAACACTTGGTAGACGGGATTCAAGTGATGACTGGGAGATTCCTGATGGACAGATCACAGTGGGACAAAGAATTGGATCTGGATCATTTGGAACAGTCTACAAGGGAAAGTGGCATGGTATGTATATAATATTGGTGACATAGTCACAAGTCTCACAGTAATAGGATATGTGTAACCATTTTTATTTAACCATTTTTATTTTTATTTAAAAAAAATCAAAGCATATTCACTATTTGCAACATTAAACTGTTTTCATCAGATGTAGAAGTCCTCCCAAAGCTTGCAGCAAGAATTATGGGAAATAAAACCTAGGTTCACAGCAATCAGGACTCCTTTCACTATATTGCAGTAATTATTTATTTTTGTGGGTGGAGGTGCTTGGAATCAAACCCAGAGACTTGCCCATGCTAGACATTTGTTCTCCCACTGAGCTATATCTCCAGCCCTTTTTATTTTTATTTTGAGAGGGTCTTACTAAGTTGCCCAGGCTGGCCTCAAAGTTGTGGCTCTCCTGCCTCAGCCTCCTGAATAATTAGGAGTATAGGCATGTGCCACCTCACCTGACTGCAGTAATAATTTTTTAAAATGAAGATTCTCCTGATTAGCTGTTCCCCAAAATGATTTTTTGTTTGTTTTTGGTTTTGAACCAGGGATTGAACCCAGAGGCTTTAACCACTGTGCCACATCCCCAGCCCTTTTTTAAATGCGTATTTTATTTGGAGGCAGGGTCTCCCTGAGTTGCTTAGGTTGCTAAATTGCTGAGGCTTCCTCAGCCTTCTGAGCTGCTGAGATTATAGGTATGTGTCACCGTGCCCAGTGAATGGACAGATTTTTTTTTAATTGACCATATTTAGAGTTGTGATTATAGTGCTGCTGGTGGGAAAATAAATTGCTACAAAATTTCTATAAGACAGTTTGGCAATATGTGTATTGAGCCATTATTTTTATTATAAATATTATTATTATATTATACATAATTTGGCAGTATGTATATTGAGGACATTATCCTGAGGAAGTAATGGGACAAGAATGAACAGTCATGTATGAAAGTATATTCATCAAAGATTTAGTACTAGTGAAAAGTGAAAATAAACTTACGTGTTCATTAAAAGAGGATAGGATAAATAAATTGATAAATCCAAACATGATTACATAGGATTTTTTAAATGATATACTAGAACTACATTTATTGATATGAAAGGGTGTCTTTGGTATATTAAATTGTATAAAAGCAGCATGTGTAATACCCCATATATGTTATAATATAAAAATTTCTATCAGAATTTTACTATATTTCTCTTTAGTTTGTCATTTTATATGTATTCATAAATATTTACACTGCATGCATATATAAGCCTTAATCACATATATATCAATATGTCAGCTGAGTGGCATTATGAGTAGTTTATCTCTATGCTATCAAAATGTTTTTAAACATTTGTTTTACGTGGCATGCAAATTAGATGATACCACTGATAAAATGAATGCTATATTGATAAGAGAAATCAATAATATACATATAAAAGCTTAATGTACGTATAAAAAAGTTCATGTAAGTGCACAAGTAGCTGAAATCTCAAAAAGTGAATATAGCCATTATCAACAAACAGAACATTACAGGCACACTAGAAGCTCTCCTGATGCCCCTTTCCAGTCACTCCTCCCCCAAGGGTAGCTACCAACCTGACTGTAACAGGAATCATACAGCATGTACTCTTCAGTGTCTGGCCCATTATATTGTATACAAAATTCATCTCTATTGTTGATTGTTGTTGGAAGTCATTCATTCTTTAATTTTTTTGTGTGTCACTGTAAGCTGATTTCTTCCATCTACTATATAAATGAGCATTTGGGTAGTTTCCAGTTTGGTGCATGAATATTTTCTGCACATCTTTCAGAGAACATGTAAGTCTATTTTTGCTGGGTGTACATACCTTGGAGAAAATTGTGGGACCACATGATTTGCATATGTCCACTTTTATAGATACTACCAGCAATACTACAAAGTGGTTGGGCCATTTTTCACCTTTAGTGGTAGTGAGAGTTATAGCTGTTTCACATAAAGTTTTTATTAAATTGGTTATGATTTTAATCATTTTGCTAAAGCATCATAATTTATCCATAGCTTTGTAAATAAGATTAACTGCTCTGATAAAGAAGTTTGAAGTTTTCAGTTTTAAACCAAGCTCCACTGGGATTATTATCTCTAATTTCAGTGTTCATTTAGTGAATATGTCTCATTGAATATTGTTAAATAATCAGGAAAATACTCTGAGTAATTACTTAAACTAAATTTCCAGGGAAAAACAGGTTGGCTATTTGGGGTTGGTCTATTTCAAAAGGAATAGGAGTATTGTTATTAGTTTAGTTTTTATCTTTCAAAAATCAAAGCAATTTAGACAGTTAAGGCATAATCTATTTTTAGTTTAATAGTGGTAGGGTTATTATAATTAGTGGAAACCCCAAAAAAATATTTTACGATTTTAAATTTTAAAAATTGGAATGACATTTGGTATGACAATTACCTTTTAGGTGATGTGGCAGTGAAAATGTTGAATGTGACAGCTCCCACACCTCAACAGTTACAGGCCTTCAAAAATGAAGTAGGAGTACTCAGGTGAGCTTAAGCAAATTACTGTTTTCAGGAGAAAGAAGTTATTAGCTCCTATTTTCTGGTGATAGCCACTATTAGCTTTACAAATTTACTCGAAATGAATAAGTATGTAGAGCCATAAGATGTCTTTTATTTTATTTCAGCATATTTTTAAGTGGTATGCAATATTATTTGGTGCAGCTGATAACTTGATAGAGAACTTAATTCTAGACTGATGTAATGAAAATATAGTATTCTGAGCACGTGAAATAGTAGTTCCACTTATAGAAGTTACGCTTTCAAAATTCTAAGTGTTTCAGAACAACTTTTAGAAACTGCATTTACTCCTATGCCTAGAACTTAGGAAACATGTACAAATGAGAGTAAGTTCAAGGTAGGATAACTTAAATGGGGAAGATTCTAAAACTATAATTTGGGAAGACAATTCAACAAAACTGAGGATATTTAATCCAGAGAAGACTGTTAGATTTAAGAGTATACTAAGTTGCTCCATTATATTCCAGACAGCAGAAGAGGGAAGATAGTTGTGGAGGTTGGAGGAAAATGATTTTGTCTCCATACAAGAAAACTTTCTAATATTAGAACCATTTAAGCAAAGAAGTGGGGAGGAGGGTGGCTCTATTCAATTAGTGAGCTTCCTTTAAAGTCAAGGTATTAAGCAACCTCTGCTTATTTGTTAGATATATTTTTTTAAAAAAGACATTTCTGAATAGAATGAGTGATTAATTAGGTAATTCATCTAAATGTATCCTTCTAATTCTTTTTTTTTTTTAAATACCATTTCTGTGCATCTTACTGCTTGAATTGGCTGTCCTACTAAGAATTGCTAAAGTTTATTGACATTTACTATTTACCATCACTTTACTTTTACAGGAAAACACGACATGTGAATATCCTACTGTTCATGGGCTATTCCACAAAGCCACAACTAGCTATTGTTACCCAGTGGTGTGAGGGCTCCAGTTTATATCACCATCTCCACATCATTGAGACCAAGTTTGAGATGATCAAACTTATAGATATTGCACGGCAGACTGCACAGGGCATGGAGTAAGTTCCATTCTGTTAAATCTCTTGTAAATTCCTTTTGAAGACCATTGAAGATGTTTTAAAGGCTTTGATACTTCTTGGATTGCATTTTAAATTACTGTTCAGCAGTATAAGGACGCTAATGACTAGCAATATGATACAAAAATATAAAGCAGTCTTTCTCCAATGTAGTCATCAAAACCTACAGTGAAGTATACCAAGTATTTAATAGTAAATATACAACTGAATGTTTAGTGTTCAGTGATTTAAGTAAGCAGTAGAGGCTCAGGAAGAAAAAATAGGTAAATAAAAATAAAAACTGAACTAAAAGTCATTAATAGTTGTTTTAAATATATGTGTGCACGTGTGTATGTATACATATATATATTGTTGTTTTAAGTGTGTGTGTATATATATATAATTGTTAATTATTTCTCTTTTCAAATCATTTTCTCTAAGTGCCCAAATTTTCTATTGCAAAATGGTCATTTAATAAGTTAAAATGAAAATCCTCATTCTGATCCTTTTTGAGGGTTTCAGGTTGAGCTGTATATGTGTGTGTGTGTGTGTGTGTGTGTATTGAATTTTGTGATATAATTGAAAATATAGTTATTTTTAAATTTTGTATAACTTAAAATGGTGAACTGACTTAAAAGATAAATTTTGCATATAACTTAAGTGCAAATAAATAGGTAAACCAAATGATAAAATTAAGTTTTGAAAACACATGAAAAATAAATTCAGTAAAATAAACTAAGCATACTTTAAAAATGTGTATCCTAATTTAATATTTTGTAATATACAAAATGTTTTTACATGCATTGGTTGTCCTTTAATGTTATGAAGTAGATATTTTCTTTTTACAAATAAGGAAACAGTCTTTTAAGTGACTTGTATAAGGATGTACATTTAATAAGTAGCAGCAAAGATGTTTAACTCAGGATTTCCAATACCAATATTTATTCCCTATAACCACTGTGCTACTTTTTCATTATAAAATTGGAATAAAAGGGTATATGCATACTAACCTGCAAATAGGACTCAAGATCGCTTATAGAAAGTAGGTGTGGAGCCAGTACTAAAAACTGGACCTGGTTCTTAAGTCTTCCCTCTATACCACCTTCCCTGGCTCAAAACCAGGAAATATATCTATAATTTTAGACTTTACAAGCCTATGTTCAGACAAAATGCTTATACTACAAATTATTGCTAGTAACAGTCCTACTTTTCTATTAAACTTAAAACACTCTCACCCTTTCAGAAAAGTTGGAATCTGTATCTGTTCAAATCTAAATTTGAAGAATAAACAGTGGCAAAAATAATGAACATTCCACAAGAAACAGCTTAAAAGAGATCCCCCACACCCCCCACTAGTCTCTTTCATTTTTCTTCAACAGACCAGGTCCCTACCCTTGTTCATTTGTTTGTTTGTTTTAACACCCAACCCCATGTTACTGACTTTTCATTATCTGCCCCCTTTACTAGAATGCCACTGTATGAGAGCAGGGGCTTTGTGTTGTTTATTGCTTTATGCCTAATGTGTCGAGTGTGGCCTGGCCTATAATAGGTATGCAATACATATCTGTGAAAAGAAATGGATGATCACACATAACTGCATGTTATCGATAGGTTTCTCTTCCAGAAGAGAGAAAAGCCAAATCCTTCTCATATCAAAACTGAGAAATTCAAAGAAAAAAATAACAGCCAAAGAAGTACTAAAAGTGAATAATAGAGGGGAAAGGGTTTGTGACATAAAGAGGCAGCAAAATGTAGTATTAAAAGTTGTTTTTAGTGAGGCACAGTGCACACTTCTATAATCCCAGCTACTTGGGAAGTTGAAGCAGGAGGATCTCAAGTTCAAAGCCAGCCTGTGATATTTAAAATTGGAAGACCCTGTCTCAATATAAATTTAAATTTTTTTTTTTAGAAACAGTGATAGGGCAGTGAAGTACCAGTATTAAAACAAGTCACAGTAGAAAAGAACACTGTCATATTGGAATTGTTGTATAATCTGGGAAATTGTCAGGAAAGAGGTGATATTTTCCCATCACTTTATGGTTTAGAATTGTGCAGTCTATCTACTCCAAAGTGTCTACTCCAAAACACTTTGCTTACATTTACAATTGTTCTCATTCTGTAATGAATATGCCTCACACATTTTCTCTCTCTCTCTCTCTCTCTCTCTCTCTCTCTCTCTCTCTCTCTCTGTCTCTGTCTCTCTCTCTCTCTCTCTGTGTGTATACACACACACACACACACACATTTCCATCAGGTTTATCCTAGATTTTAGTAGCTGAGAAAGTACTAATTATAAGTTTTAAACCCTCTAGAAGAGTTTACTTTTTATTATAAGCTTAGAAATAACCAAATAAAATACAGTTTCTTCTCCTTTTTTTTCTTGTTGTTTCTTCTTAAAAGATGGTAATATGGTTCTGGTTAAATGTTCCAACACATCTTAAATTTCTGAAGACTTAAACAGATGGAAAAATCCTCTTATTGAAATGGCTTTGTTCCAGGTGTGGTGGTACACTCCTGTAATCCCAGCAGCTCGGAAGGCTGAGGCGGGAGGATTACAAATTTAAAACCAGCCTCAGCAATTTATCAAGGCCCTAAGCAACTCAGCAAGACTCTGTCTCTAAATAAAATATAAAAAGGGCCTGAGATGTGGGTCAGTGGTTAAGCACCCTTGGGTTCGATCCCCAGTGCAAAAAAATATGCCTTTGTGGATTTCAGGTTAAGATCACAGATTTTTGCTCTCTCCTGAAACTCCATTAAAAATATAATAAAGGAGCCAGGCTCGGTGGCGCACGCCTATAATCCCAGGCTGAGACAGGAGAATCGCAAGTTCAAAGCCAGCCTCAGCAATGGCAAGGCACTAAGCAACTCAGTGAGACCCTGTCCCTATATAAAACATAAGATAGGGCTGGGGATGTGGCTCAGTGGTCGAGTACCCCTGAGTTCAATCCCAAGTACCAAAAAAAAAAAATATATATATATATATATAGGAATTTTTAAAATATGAATATATGAAGATAGGGATAGGGCTGGGGTTATGGCGCAGTGGTAGCGTGCTCACCTAGCACGCATGAGGCACTAGGTTCAATCCTCAGCACCACATAAAAATTAAAGATATTCTGTCCACCTACAACTAAAAAATAAATATTAAAAAAAAAAAAAGATAGGGATAATAGAAAAGACAGTAGCAACAACATTTTAAAAGCTGAAAAGCAGATAGAGAAGTGGTAATGGACTTAACTAGGACCAAAAAAGCTAAATCATTAGTTGGCAATGGCTAAAGAAAAATGAACCCAGTTTATACCACAGAATTCTCAAGTCTTAGGAATTAGCAATACCAAGTATAGCGTGGGGCAGGGAGGCTAAAGTAAAAAGGCCTGTTAGAAAATCAATTATTTATCAAGATCCCTTCTGCTCTATGCCACTGGGTAACTGCCCATCCCTGTCCTGGTGGTAGACTAGAAGTTTTGTTCACTGGAGAGAATGGGTGTCTCTGAACTGGGGAACTCTAAGCTGTGTTTAGGACATGGATGCCTTACCAAAACAGGGAGATTGGGTGAGTGTGTACTTCTCACTGAATGATGAATATAAATTTTCCCAGCCCTCTTTTTATTTTATTCTCAGAGTGCTAACAGTCAAACTTTAGTCTTTCTGCAGGATATTTTAAGATTATTCTGAGGAATCTGTGGGAGTGGGTAGTAAAATTTTTTATTAGTGTATTATAGTTAAACACAATAGTTCTCTGAGGAATCTTACCAGCCTAAGAGGAGGGTCCCAAAGAGAGTGACATCAGAGATTCCCACCTAGATCACTGTACAGTTCAAAAACTACAAGCCCATCTATATTCTTAAAGCTTCCATCTAGCTTATCAGTCCTTCACTTAGTCTAAGACAAATTATCTCTCATCATCAGATAGTGGGAGGGGAACTCTCTGATGCAAATGAGAGAGACTGAAGCACACAGGGGAAAAAAGCACTGGCACTGGAGAAATAGACCCAATGAAAGGAGAATAGAAATGGACTGAGGGTGTAACTCAGTGGTAGAGCTTTTGTTTGACATGCATGAGGTCCCGGGTTTGATTATCAGCATCACAAAAAAAAAAGAAGGAAAGAAGAGAAGAGAAAACACACACACTCCACCTGGTTGGTGGAGAGCTACCAATTTCTTCAGAGAGAGAAAAAATGATTTGCTCTCCACTAAACAAGAACAGATGCTTTCTAAGGAATATTCATATAACAACAGAAGGTTTTTGTTAAAATGTTGACATTTACAGTACACTGGAAATTATATTCTTTTCAGTTATTCATACTTCTAATGTTAATTTTATGTAACAAGGAGTTACATAGTTTGTTAGAATTCATTTAAGAGGTCTTCAGCAAAAGAAGTTTAAGATTGTTATACAAAATGCTATGTAGTTTAATATTAGTTTATCCTGTTATATATGACATAGGCCAACTGGACAAATTTGTTTACAAACTTGAGTTACATAAATGTATATATTTAATGGGAACACATAAGCAAATCAGTGACTCCTGGTGAATGGATATCTTTGTCTTGTTTTCTACTATCAATAACTAAAGCACACTATTTTTGTTATGTTTGATTAAACTGTTGTTAGAAGACATTCAAAATTTGTTCAGAAGTACAGGCTGGTGGATATTAGAACAAACAGGATATCCCTTAGGGTCATTAACTGGTGCTTCAATTCCTAACTGTTGGCTATAATTTTATAACAAATTTTAATTTACCTTTTGGCTTACAGTCACCATTTCAGCCTCATGTTTATCTTACCATGGATCAAACAACACAGAATCTCTCACATACCTTACTTTTCCTCCCTATTTCCAATGTTTGTTCATCTTGAATACTAACGGTAGTTTCATTCTAAGGGCTTTGTTTCAGAATTATTTCCAGCAGTTCTTCCCTGCTTGGATAATTAAGAGCTTCTTAGCACCCATCCATCTCTTTCTTTCAGCCCTGTGGCTCTGACTTTTCATGGTTTTTCCTCCCCAACCATCACCATCTCCTAAAGGACAGAACAAGCTAGAGATAGTCTATAGACTATTTAAGTAGCCACTTAATTGTGTACTTTTACAAAGCCCTCATTTTAGAATAGCCTACCCCCTGAATGTTTTCTTATGTGCTGTTCAAAGTAGTCTTTTTTGACTGTTCACCAGTTTCATTCTAAAGTCCCAAGGCATAAGCAAGGCATAGTAGCATCCTAACTCATAAATTGCTGGGTTGTGGCCACTTAAAAAATAAAATTTTCAATAAATAGAAAAGATGAATCATTGTGACGTTCCAGTGGTATCATCTTTATTGGTAGACCACAGACCATAAGCAAACAATTAATGGTGACATTTTTCCTGGGTGGCTTTGTCTTTTTTGTTGTTGTTTTGTTTTTTGTTGTTATTTGTTTTTCTAAGTGCTTCAGGGAAAGAAAAGAGCATCCTAGGGCCACTTGAACAAAACTATCCTTATGATTGATAATTATAGATCAAGTCTATAATTAAGAGTCAGAATTTTGTAAGTCTCTTTTATCATCTTCTCACCTGCCAGTCATTGATTCAGACTAAGGACCAAGTTATTTTGAGAATATTGTTACTAAAGAAATTTCAGGAATGGTCAATACATCATGCCATTTCTTTGTAGGACTTAAAATTTCAGTGTAATATTTATGGTATAGTTTTTAATTTAGCTTTACTAGAAAGTGTACTAAAAGTTAAATTAGGAAAGCACACAGAGAAAGTCATGGCCTGGTATGCTCACAGAAGCATTATATTCTGAAAATAAGATGATTAAAAAGAATTTTGAAATAAACTGCAGCTGGCTTTTTAAAACAGTGAAGAGTATGCCTGCTTTACTCATAAAATAAACCTTATGAAAGGAATACAAAAGGATGAATTAAAATTGAGGAGATAATGAATTTGTAAGTTATTGAATTCTAATTGGTCAAAGAATACTTAGAGTAAAAATGATTTTTGGTTGATAAAAATCATGTAGAAGAAGATGCTGATAATAAGAAAAATGAAAGGTAAAACAAAAAGGCAGCATTTTCACCCACTAGAATGGGCAGAATGCCTAAATTCTGACAAGATCAAATGTTCATAAAAATTAGGGAAATTAGGGGCTGGGATTGTGGCTCAGTGGTAGAGCACTTGCCTGGCATGTGTGAGGCCCTGGGTTCTATTCTTAGCACCACATAAAAATAAATAAATAAAAGAAAGGTCCATTGACAACTAAAAAAAAAAAAATTTTTTTAAATTAGGGAAATTGATCACTGGGATATTCTGATGGAACACACTACATTGAGGGCATATCTGTAAAAACAGTAAATGCTTGTTCTATCCCCAGAAACACTAGCTTTTGTTACGAGAGATATGTTCAGGAAGAGATGTAATAATTTCATACTGATAAAATAGTTGTATTAGTAGAGCACCAGGAAATAAAATATTGGCACATACATATGGTGGAATAGCAGTTAAAAGAAATGAACTACATATGTACAGAAAGAACTATACAATATAAAATTGAGAAAAGTAGCTGCTGCATGAAACCACTTAAAATTTTTAAACGGCATTTTTTTAATATTTGGATTTTTTTTTAAATATTTTTAGTTATATATGGACGCAATGTCTTTCTTTTGTTTATTCATTTTTATGTGGTGCTGAGGATCGAACCTCACGCGTGCGAGGCAAGCTCTCTGCCACTGAGCCACAACCTCAGCCCCATATTTGGATTTTTTTAAAGTGGTTCAAACCTATGTACGTAAAAGTATTGAAATAAGAATTACAAGGCACATGCCAATCCAGAAGTGGTTGCCTCCAAGAATGACAAAAAGGGATCAGGATAGCGGCAGCTGTCAAGGAGAAATAGTACTAATTGTTTATTCCTTTTGATAATAAAAAAATATTTTGTAGTTAAATTTTACTTTTATAACTTTTTTACAACTATACACTTTGAAAAATTATTGGAGGCAAATGTATAAAAAAAACTTAACAGGATTGATTATTCTGAGACTATAAACGATTTATATATTGTACAGTTTTGTTTTTCGGTTTTTTTTTTTAATACTTTTTTTTTAGTTGTAGATGGACACAATGTCTTTATTTTATTGCTTTGTACGTGGTGCTGAGGATCGAACCCAGGGCCTCACGCATGCGAGGCAAGCGCTCTACCGCTGAGCCACAATCCCAGCCCATATTGTACAGTTTTTAATTTCAAGACAAAATTTGTTAGAAGGAAATACAGAATTACAAAAATTTCAGAGAATATAAACAAATAAGCATCAGTAAACCACCATCAAGAGATATCTTTAATACATTGATGTATGTTATGTATCCTTTCATTAATTGTGTATTGTAATACTCTACACAGTGGTTTTGTTATTGGTTTTTAAATATGGAATCATTCTGGGTTTGCCTTTTTCATTCACTCTTATTTTAAACCTCTTTACTGGTGAGTAAATATTATGTTCTGATCACAACTGTTCTACTTACTGCTGACTCACTGCCCCCCCCCCCTTTTTTTAATAAAAAGTATGTTCTCCAGTTTTAAACATACACTGCCATAGCCAGGCACCGTGGCGCACGCCTGTAATCCCAGCAGCTCAGGAGGCTGAGGCAGGAGGATTGAGAGTTCAAAGCCTCAGCAAAAGCAAGGCACTAAGCCAGGCTCGGTGGCGCAAGCCTGTAATCCCAGCACTTAGGGAGGCTGAGACAGGAGAATAGTGAGTTCAAAGCCAGCCTCAGCAACAGCGAGGCACTAAGCAACTCAGTGAGACCCTGTCTCTACATAAAACACAAAATAGGGCTGGGGTTGTGGCTCAGTGGTCGAGTGCCCCTGAGTTCAGTCCCCAGTACCAAAAAAAAAAAAAAAATACACTGACATATTTATGTATTTAACAATTATATATACTATGTCCAGATTGTGTACTTATAGACTTTATATATGTTCTTTATATAGACTACCTCATTTGTTCTTTGGCAACCCTGTGAGGTAGATACAGTTACTATCCCCATTTTACTCATGAAGAAACCATGGTATACAAAGGTCAAGTAACTTGCCCCATGTACTTTGGCTCCAGAGAGCAATCTCTTAACCTTTGTACCATGTGTTTTCTCCAACTTATTCAATTCTTCCAACAACCCCAGTGGGTCCTTAATGTCATGCAACAATTGTGCTTCCAGTTAGCTGATTCATTCACTTTTCCTCTCTCCTAGGGACTATCATACTTCCTCTGTCTTTAGACCTCCAAAACCCTTTTCCAGGAATAGTCAGCTGATGACCTTGCTGACCATTTCATTAAGAAAACTAGAAGCACCTGCTATAGCCCCTGCCCACCTACCTGCCTTCATGCCAAGTTGTTTTTCACTACGAATCAAAGCTAACCACTCAATTGTGGTCCAGATCCCATCCTCTTCAACTACTCAGAAAGGTCTTTTTAGTGAATCTCCTATCTCTTGTTCATCAACAGTTTTTCCTTTGCTCCTGAATTACCTCCCTAAAAATATCTTTCTTACAATGCACATTTGGCAGAATGTTGACAGTCATTAATCTAGGTAGAAGGTGTACAGGGTGTCTATTGTATTCTTTCAACTTTCCCATA
Source organism: Geosciurus inauris (assembly GCA_004024805.1). NCBI lineage: Eukaryota > Metazoa > Chordata > Mammalia > Rodentia > Sciuridae > Geosciurus > Geosciurus inauris. The sequence goes on from PVHX01003805.1 coordinate 88,879, forward strand.
TGCTTAAAATTTTCATAGTAAGTTGTGAGGGTCTCTCTCTTAATAACACTGTCCTCTTCAGCTACCTCATTCCTCTTCTTTCCTCTGCAATAAAGCTTCTTAAAAGAGTTGATACTGTTTAATTTCTCTCCTCCCTTTTTATCTTGGAACCCACTTCAATCAGGCTTTGACCCCCTCCACTCCACGAAACATTTATAATAAGATAGTTATTGATGATTTCCATGCTGCTGGATCTAATAGTTAAATTCTCAGTTCTCAGTTTATTTGATCTTTCAGAAACATAGGATGCAGTTAATCACATCCTTCTTCATGAAACATGTTCTTAATTGTTTGGTTAATCATATTCTTAATGTCTTGGTATTCAAAATCTGGATAGTATCTGTACCACCTGGCGACTTCTTAGAAATGCTAAATCTTAGTTACCACCCCAAATCCACTGAATTGAAGTCTACACTTAACGAAATCCCCAAATGAGTCACATGGATATTGAAATCTGAGGAACAATACTTTGAAGCATACTCTCCTTGTTGTCCCACTACTGTCTGTTCATCAGTTGGTTCCTCAATCCCCTTGGTATCTCATCCAGTTTTATGGTTTGAAGAACCATCTAAATATCGTCTATCTGCCAGTCCCCAGCCAGTTCATTTTGTTTCTACTCAAGATTCATATCTAATTGTCTGCTTAACATATCTATTGGACTATCTAATAGGCACTTCAAATTTAATAAATATAAAAGTGAGCTGCACGTCATTTTCCTTGAGCCCATTCTTCCTACACTCTGTTCCTCTCAGCAACTGGCAGTTGTTCTTTCAGCTGTTTACATAGATCAAATATTATAGTGATCCATGAATTCTGTCCTATATTTTCGCAGCACACTATCAGTCATAACTCTTACTGGAATTTTCTGCTTTATCTCCAAGACAGAGAAAATTGTTACTTAGCACATAGTGGGTGTTCATTAAATGTGGCTAAAAAAATAAGAGAAACATTTTCATTTATGTACAGTGAATCAAATGCATTCTGCTATCATGTATAACTAATTAGAACAAATTAAAAAATAAAAAAAATTTCAAAAAGATAAACATTATCACCTCCATAGTATAGATTAGGAAATTATAATAGACCTAATCTGGAAATTATAAATAGACCCAAGATTACATGGCTATTAAAGGACATAGTTGGATTTCAGACTCAAATCCACATGCTCAAAACCCATGCTCTTTTTGCCATACCTCTCTGGCCATGTCACTTTAGTACTCTGGGCTCTTCACTTCCCATCTTCATAATTGGAATTGTTGGCTCTTTGCATGCCTCACAAATAAAGAAGTAAGGTTTTAAAACCAAATAACAAAAATATTCTGAAAAGTGTTTAAAATGCTATATGGGTACAAAAGGGAAATAGTGATTCTCTGCTTTCTTACAGAAGTGCCATAGTTTTTGCTTTTGTTTTTAAGTATTCAGATTAATTCTTGCGTGTATTATGAGGTATTCGTCGAGGTTTTTTTTTTTTTTTCCTACAAGAATATCCAGTTGTTCTGGCAATATTAGTTGTAAAGAGTGTTCTTTCCTTCACTGAGATACCTTGCTTTGTAAATAAACAACTGTCATGCCTCTGATTTTATGTTTGGGCTTGTGAATGTTTGAAATAAACTTTAAAAAAGAAAGAATAACATGGTTTTTGCTATTCCAGACAGAAATAGAAAGCGCTGAAAAATAGAGATAGACAGGCACTGACTCTCTCCAGAAGACCAAAGCATTTGTCCCCATAATTCCTCCTAAAAGATGAATGGTATATAGTATTTAAGGTCAAAAAATTATAGTCATGAATTCTGAAGATTTCATACACAAACTTTATGCCTTGCTTTAATGACAGTGAGCAAAAAATATGTGTACCACCATGACAATGAAAAAAGAGTAAAACCAAAAACAGATCAAGAAGTTTTAAAGTTTTCTGCAAGTAAAGATGAGTTTTGGCTCAAACATGCAGCTTCAGCTCTCCTAAGCAAAGCACTTAATTCAAACAGGGGCAATGAAAACCCCAGGTAGTCAAGTCACATACTGCGTGAATAAGGCTCCCCGACAGAAGAAACAGTCTTATACCCAGTATATTAGAAGCTTTGACGATCAGCTGGCTACCAGCTCACTTTTCTATAATTTCACAGCTTTTTTTTTCTTTTTTTCTCTTGAAGCAGCAGTTGTTTTGTTCTGTTTTGTTTTCTTGATTTGTTTGTGTTTTTTTGTGGGGGTGGTACTGGGTTTTGAACCCCTGAGGTGCTTTACCACTGAGCCACATCACCAGGCCTTTTTATTTATTTTGAAACAGGGTCTCACTAAGTTGTCCAGGCTGGCCTTGAACTTGTCATCCCTCTGTTGCTGGGATTACAGGTGCACCACCACACCCAACTATTTGATGTTTTGTTTTTGTTTTTGTTGTACTGGGGATTGGACACATGGATGCTTTCCACTGAGCTACATCCCCAGCCCTTTTTATTGTTTATTTTGAGCAGTGTCTCACTGAGTTGCTTAGTGTCTCACTAAATTGCTGAGGTTAGCCTCAAACTTGTGAACCTCCTGCCTCAGCCTCCCAAGTCTCTGGGATTCTACGCATGCACCACTGCACACAACTCTGTATAAATTTTTATGATTATATCATCAATTTCCAAACACATCTGCTGAGATTTTTTTTTCAAATGTGTACTTCAAGAGCCAGACTTGACTACACCTGGGTTCACTCCTTAGTACCAAAAACAAAAAGAACTCCAAACTTTTTAATATGGAGATGCAGTACCTAGAAACTTATAGTCAAGACACTTGAAAAAAGAACAAAGTTGAAAGGCTTGTATTGTGGGATATCAAAATTTACTGTAAAACCATAGTATTTATGACAGTGTGGTACTGACTTAAGGATAGACAAATATCAATCAAACAATGGAAAGCTTAGAAATAATCTATCGATCTATAGTGATTTTATTTTCCTTTTTTCAACAAGGTGCCAAGGCAGTTCTTGGGGTTGACCCTTTCAATAAACGTTGCTAGAACAACTAGATATCCATTTGGAAAACATAAACCCTTACCAGACACATGACGTAAACATTTAATTGAAATGAATCAAAGACCTGAGACTGCATTGTAAAAATCTAAACCTTCTATAAGAAACAGAAGAAAATTCTTGTAGTCTTAAGCAACGAGTTCTTTGGGATGAGCAGTACTGGGGATTGAACCCAGAGGCGCTTTACCACTGAGCTACATCCCCAGCCTTTTTTTTTAAAGCAACTCACTAAGTTGCTTAGGCCTTCACTAAATTGCTGAGGCTGGTGATCCTCCTGCCTCACCCTCCCAAGTCACTAGGATTACAGGCATGCACCATGTAGCAAAGATTTCTTAAGTCACAAAAAGCAAGGACTTACTAATTTAAAATTTATTAATTAAAAAGTTAAGTTGGATTTCATCAACATTTAAAATTGTTCCTCAAAGGACACTGTTTATAAATTAAAAAGACAAGCCATGGACTTAGAAGGAATGTCTGTAAAACACATCATCTGATAAAAGACTGGAGCATATAAAGTACTCTTACAGCTGTGCAATAAAACATATTCACCCACTGAAAAAAATGGGTGTAAGAATCTGGATGTGCCACGTGTTTATAATCCCAGCTACTGGCAGGTTTGAGACCAACCAACAGCTCAAGACTGTCTCAAAAAAACCCAAAAGACTTGATGTCTTTATTAAAGAAGATATGTACATGGAAAATAAGCACATACAATTTTTTTTTAGTTGTAGATGAACAGAATATTTATTAATTTTTAATGTGATGCTGAGGATCGAGCCCAATGCCTCACCACATGCTAGGCAAGTGCTGTACAACTGAGCTACAGCCTGAGCCCCCCAAAATTTTAACATACTTAGCATTAGGAAAAGGCAAAACTACAGTGCCTTACATAGTACTACACCCATCAGAATGCCTGTAATCAGAACCAATAATACACCAGGTGTTGGCAAGGATGAAGAGCAACTTGGAGTTCTCATGTATTACTGGTAAGGATTTCAAATGGGACAACCATTTTGGGAAACAAATTGATAGTTTCTTTTAAACTTACCAAATGGACAATTCTAATCTTACCTAACTAACCAAAAAGAAATAAAAACATTAACAACAAAGATTTATACATGTATCTTTGCAGTATCTTATAATTATTAAACAAAAAATGTCCAAATGTTCAACAGATAAATGGATAAGCTATAGTATATTCATACACCATAACACTTCATGCAACTAAAATGTTGATCTCAAAATTGTTATACTAAGCAAAAGAAGCCATATAATTCTTTTTATACAAAATTCTATAAAGGTGAAACTAATCCATAGTGACAAAAACCATTAACAATGGTCATCTGAGAGTTTGGGATGTTTTTAATTGCAAAAATATATGAAGAAGCTAGGCGTGGTGGCTCATGCCTGTAATTCCAGCACTTTTGGAGGCTGAGGCAGGAAAATTGCGAGTTCAAAGCCAGCCTCAGCAACAGCGAGGCACTAAGCAACTCGGTGAGACCCTGTCTCTAAATAAAACACAATATAGGGCTGGGTTGAGTACCCCTGAGTTCAATCCCCAGTGCCAAAATATATATATATATGAAGAAACTTTTTGGGGTGGTGGATATTCTTTATATTGATTGTGGATGGTCATTACACAATGGTATATATTTGTTGGAACTCATTTAATTAGACATTTAAAATTGAATCTCTGTTGTGTGAATTATACCTCAGTAAATTTTATTTTTGTATGAAGTGAAAAGCTAAAATCAAAGTGAAATAGAATTTAGGTCACTATAAAGCACAGCTGAAAAATCTGGAAACTATCTATTGGAGATTCTAATTTTTATAATGATACATGATTACTGACCACGGAGAAGTAGCAGAATGCCATTCCCTTCCATCTTTCCACATCGTGATTTTCAAGGGAACCAAAAGCATCAAAGTAGAAGGAAGACTATGGCACCGTTACCACTGTTACATCTACAAGTTGAGACAGCTTCTAAATTTTCCATGGGCAGCTAGGGTGTCAGAGAGCTTGCTGCCTGAAGTTTGATGAACCTTTGTGGGATTGTGTAGAATTTGGTGAAAGAGGACCAAAATGCAGATGTCTACTTAGTCCAGGTCTCAAGTTTTTAAAATAGTTGAAAATACAAGAAAATAGCAGCCAATTAACATGAGCCTAAAAGCTTTCACAAATAGACTAGACTGGTAAATCAGCCAGATGGTGTGATGTAGTATTTGAATAATATTGCTCCTATTTTTGTTTTTTGTGGGTTTTTTTTATTGTTTGTTTGGTTTGGTTTGGTTTTTGTTGGTTTGATTTTGTTTTGGCTTTGTTTGGTTTGGTTTGGTACTAAGGATTGAACCCAGAGGTGCTCTTCCACTGGGCGGAAGCAGTATCCTCTGCCCTTTTCATTTTTTGAGACAAGGTCTTACTAAGTTGCCAAGGCTGGCCTCAAACTTGTGACCCTCCTGCCTTAGCCCCTTCCATTCCTGGAATACAGGCATGAGCCACCACACCCAACTTTCATGTTATTCTTAAAGATAAAATCAAGAAACGTGACACAAGTGGCAGGACTTAAGTAGGCTCATAACTGGATGAACAGTCATACCTGAAAGTAGCAAGCTGGAATGTTTGTCTTCATTCCTCTCTTGTGAGTGTGGTGAACACACTTAGCAGTAACCCGGATGAGGACATCATTAGAATGCTGATCTTTTAAAACCTATGTTTAGTAGAATCTAAAATTTTAATGTGAGGTTTTAGGCCATATTTACAAAATATAAAATTTCACTCAGGTGTAAAGAAGAGAAGTATACAAATGTAGGAGGAGGAAACATTTTATAGGAGCAATTAAAGAAGAATTCTAGTGTTGTAATTAAATGTAATCTTAGGAGTCCATAAAGTGACAGTGGCTTACTAAAATTTTTTATGCCCACCACAAGTGACAGATGAAGATGGGAATCTCACTCTAGTTTACGTTAGATCAAATCTGAAATGCTTCCTTAGTGTGAGGCATCATCTTGTGCTCCAAAAAGAATGTTGAAAACCTTGATCTTAAATACAAACTTAAAAGGAGTATACAGAAAACAAATTATACTAAATAATTTTGCAGATCTAAGAATAAATTATTCTATTGGTGGACATTTTTTCTTCAAGATAGATTTCCTAAGAGAATTCTGTCAAGAGAATGTGATATTTACTTGATACCATGTTTGTCTTTCCTAGTGTTTGAAAACGCATAACACTCATGTAAACCTGTAATGTTCTCTTTAATGTCTTTTTAAAAGTTCAGAGGGAGGCCCAGTGTAATTATCCTAAATAATGGATAGACTTCTGTAGCAGAAGTCAGTTTATTGTTCCTTTTCCTACCTGTCCCCCAACCAACTATGTGATTGTTTTGGGCATCTTCGATTATAATGGGTCATTGCCTATGAAATTGTTTTAGTATTGACTTATATGGAATTATTTATGGTACAATTAATGTGAAACTTTACATTATGTAGGATTGGGGTATGATGTTCATCCCATTTTTCTAGTTGGGGAAACAGTTTCTTTTCCTTCCAGCCTTCCATTATACAAACCTGGACTTTATTGTCACTTTAGTTACAGAAATATTACAGAAAGAGAATTATTACATGAGATAAAAATTAAGAAAGCAATTTGTAAACCCTAAAGGATTACGCAAGAATAAGGTGATACTATTTCAAGTTGCAGCCATTTGCAGCTTTCATCTCTAATACATTTATTCTGTCCAGCTTCTACTGGTAATATCACTAGCTCAACAATCACACTTATATTTTGTTAATAATTATCTATTACATTCTTGGAGAGAAGTTTTTCTCCTCAACCCCTCAGTTACATTTCTGTCTATTTTATTCTGGTTCTATTGCTTTGCTTCAAATTTGTTGAAAGGAACACTTTTATCAGGTTGGGGTATCGCTGAGTAGTAGAGTACCTGCCTAGCATGCACAAGGCCCTGGGTTCAATCCCTTCTACTGCCCCCCCAAATAAAATAAAGTACCTTTATTTTCACTCCTTTTAACTTCATCATGCTTTCATTTTCACATATATCTCCCATTGGTTTTGTTTATTTAATCTCACAGGAGAAGGAACCACTTTCAAAGACCAACACCTTTGCTGTACACTAGACCCTAGGTCTCTTTGACCTAGCTCCACCATCATCATTTACCCCTTCTTTCTTTCTCATGGAGTCAAGTTCTCCCCATCTTGAAAAAGCTTTTGATTAGAACACATTTATCTCCTATCTGTTTTTAGCTTTCCATGTCACTGAAGAACTTTTCAAGCAGATAGTACCAATAATTGACATCACATTTTCTTTCAATGGAAAAGTGACAGTATGGTGTAGCAGAACAACACTGAGCCTACATGGCAAGATAATTTTATGTTGTGGTAAATGCTGTAAAGGAAAGAAATAGTGTGAGATTAGAGAGTAACTGGAGGAAAAGGGGTTACTTTGGATAAACAGTAATTTGAAATGAAAATTTTGTCCAAAAACCTAGTTTAAAATCCTGATGTCTGAGAGAATGAGGAAGCTTAAATGGAGACAAGAAAACGTGAATAATCTCAATTATTTGCAAGTCTTTCATTTTTAAGTGTCTATTATGTGATTTTGATCATATTATTTGGATTTTAAATTTTTGTTTTAAAGCAGAACTTATTTCTTAATGGTCATTGTTAGATTTCAGAATTCTCATGTTTTTTCCAGTATTAAACTGGACTAGAGTATTATATATAACTTATTTATAGTTGATTCAACAGCCATGTATTGAATACTTAGCATACATGCCAGGCCTTATATTAGGCATTATAGATAAATGGAAATAAATTAATCAGATCCCTTTCCCTCAGTGAACACAACTAAAGAAATTTTTGGTGGTAACATAGATGATTTAAACTTTAATTTTAAAAGAGATCCACTGTGGCCATTGTAGAGGGAGTCTGCTCCTCACTAGTTCAAGTGAAGTCCTTTAAGAATATATCATACCACCTTTAAAAATAGGTGTAATTTACCAAACTTTTATATTATGGTGGAGTTCACATTCTAAATATAAAGAAAACATAGGCACATTTAAAAAAAATCCTACTGTTAAAATAATTACTATATAAATTAAACAATGAAAGATCACTTTCAGTTGGGGTAATCATAGGAAAGTTTCACTTAGGAGTTAGAATTTGTGTTCCATCTTTGAAGGACAAGTTTAAATAAGTGAAAAAATAGAATGAAAGCTGATTTGGGGAGATGGATGCAGGTGGGGAACATCAAATGTCAAAGTATATTTATAGGAAATGAATAAATAGGCTTGACAGTTGAAAGGTTTGTATTTGTAACTAGTAAAAGATAAAGTGAAGTCTTTTAATATAAAACAAGATATGGGTTGGAAATAATACTAATATGTTTCTATAATCCTAAATTCGTTTATAGTAAACTTTACTTTATGTATAAAGAGGTTATCACAGTGTACAGATTGCAGTTGTATCATGATTCTAAATAAATCTTTATACCCCTAAGTATGTTCTGTAGATTCTGAGGCCAGAGTCCTTTAGCCCTACTCAGGTTAAAATGATGTTTTGTTTTTCAGTTACTTACACGCCAAGTCAATCATCCACAGAGACCTCAAGAGTAATAGTATCCTTCCTGAAATTTGTCTGCGAAGTTTGAAAACATCCTGACTTTTTCTTCTGCATTTTGTCTTCGCATTATGTAAAAACAGCTTTCATGCTAAATTCAGTACACTGTAAGGGAAATTAATCAGTTTGCATGACAATATAGTGCAGCAGGATATAACAGCCTGCTTTTGGTTTCTGAATGATTGAACACTATAAGAAAATCTGTCAAAAGTCTTCATAATAGTAGGACTTCTTTTTTATTGCTTCCTTATTACATTCTATCCACAATATAAGACAGATAAGTTTTATAGCTATTTACCAGTTTCTTTCAGCCCTCTGTCCTTGTTCAGTAGTAGTTGAGATCTAATTGAAGGCTCTAAATTATATAGCAGTGAGGTGAGAAAAACAATTATTTTTCCCTAAGCCCAGCTAAGACCCTGCCTGCTGGTGTCTTTGTTCCAATAAAGAGCCTTTATAGAGTCCTCAGCAGTGCTAAAGGATATCTGGGCCTACGTGACCAAAATCAAATGGGAAAGTTCCTAGAGCTCCCAAAGGCTTATAAAAGCATCTCACCTCATCCTTGTACATTTTAAGCCCCAAAAATTTTAAAAATAGGTTACTTATGTTGAATACAACTAATTATTGTTTAAAACATTTTTATAAACTTTAGGAAATATGAAGTACTGTACTTTTTTAAAGAATATATTACAGAATTACAGAAACTAGATCTCTTACCTAAAATTTTCATAATGTTTGCTCTAATGGGAGAAATGAGATCTATTGTTTTCCTTTACTTAACTACACCTCAGATATATTTCTTCATGAAGACCTCACGGTAAAAATAGGTGATTTTGGTCTAGCCACAGTGAAATCTCGATGGAGTGGGTCCCATCAGTTTGAACAGTTGTCTGGATCCATTTTGTGGATGGTAAGAATTGAGGCTATTTCTCCATGGATTAAATTTTGGGAACCTGAGATGCTGCTGAGTTACTAGAAAGTCATTGCAGGTTTCAACTATGGTATTTCCATAGTTCCCAGTACTTGGAAAAATCAATGTTTTATGTGAATAATTTTAACTTTTTTATTTTTAAAAAGAATGTACAAAGTCAGTTTCAATATATTTTGAACAAAAATATATCTTGTAAACAATGTTTAAATTTTATTCAGAATTGTATGTTTAAAAATATTTTGTGTTCAAAATGTCCTGTGTGCATTGTTTTTAAAAAAAAGGTTTGCAATTTAAGGCAGGTATGTTCTGCAGCCATTATTGTGGTTTTGCTAAGAGAACTGTTCTTTTTAACAAAGAGGCTGTTTTACAATCTTTCTTAATCCTAAACTGGAAAGTTAGTTCCTTTAGACTGGAAAGAACTGTATAATTATGGGGCAGCTGAAAGAGAAAAGGCAAGAGAAAAAACTGGGAAATTTTAAACTATTAGCCTTATATTTCCTTGCACAACTTATTTTCTCTTTCTTTATTCTTATTTCTGCTTTATAGACAAGAAGAGAAGTTCTAAAAGAAGGGAACAAAACTTCGGTGCAGTTACTGCAGCAAACAGTTAAAAAGTCAGTTAAAGCTAGGCATAGTGGCACACACCTGTAAGCCCAGCAACTCAGGAGACTGAGACAGGAGGATTGCAAGTTCAAGGCCAGCCTCAGCAATTTAGCAAGGCTCTAAGCAACTTAGGGAGACTGTCTCAAAACTTAAAAAATTTGAAAGGGCTGGGAATGTAGCCCAGTGGTAAAGTGCCCCGGGTTCAATCCTCAGTGTCCCCCCAAATTTATAGGAATCATGCTATAAATCAGCAGTTCTCAAAAGGGTCCCTAAGATCTTTTAGAGGGAGAGACCACAATAATCCCTTTGTGAGACCAGATTTTCTTCTTATCCTCCAATCAAAACAAAACATTGCAACATATGAACTCAGAAGCAAGAACAGAGGGTGTAGTTCAGTTGTAGAGTGCTTGCCTGGTATAGGTGGGTTTCAGTCCCCAGAACTGCAAGAACAAAAGAAGAGTGATTTAATAAAGAAGCAAATAGAACCCACCTGGTTGCTGTTAAGCCAGATGTTAAAGAGAATCACAATACTGTTATCACTAACCTGTGTTTTTGAAAATATTTTTTGTTAAAAATGGGTGTTCTGTGTTGACATTAATGGTTATTTTTAATACTTAAATGAATTACTCAGTATTTTAACAGTTTCTTGGTTAAGTTTTAATGTGATAAATAAGCCACAGATACAAATCCTCATAAACAAAACTTTTTAGGGTTTTAATAGTTTTTAAGAATGAAAACAAGTCCTAGGACCAGAAAGTTTGAAAACTGCAGCTTTAAGCTGACTACAGGCATCCCAGAAGTCTTAGTGTAACTTTAAGCTTTAAATAATTTAATATACATTAAAACTTCTGGGACACCCTGCTGGAAACAGAAAAGTTGCAAGGGCTTCTGAAACTGTATTTGCCAAAATTCTTCAAACTATATGTAGCAGTGCCCAAGAAGAGAATTCCAGGGTGGGGATTACAAGTTTATCAAGATAGGCCTAGGGTTAAACTGAGCTATGATTCCTTATGACAGTACATGGAAATAAGACAGATGGCAAGGTGAAAGAGAAGACAAGGTCAAAGACTTTAATATTGGAGTCAGGAGATCTGTATTCTAATAGTACTCTTGCCATTAACCTACAGGTTCCTTAATCACCTCTAACTCTCTCCATCTGCAGTGTTGGGTTGGACTAGTGAATTTTGGAGGCCCTTTCTAAAATTCAGTTATTGTAGTTAGCTAAGTTTTTTTTTTAATTCTTTAATATATTTTTAATGGATTTAATTAATAATTAGAAATAAAGGGCTAATTAATAATTATAATCTGGATCCCAGGCACCTTTAGGGTATATATCTATAACAAAAATGTTAGTGTATCCTAAGATGAAGGGCAGAAACAGATTTTAAGTGCTAAAATTGTAGAACCTAAAAAACAAACCATTCACATTTTTTAAAGGTATGTTTATTTTAACTAGTGTGGGAGAATTGAGCCCAATCAAGTCTCCAGGTTTGTTCTTAATCTGAAAAATCTTAGATTTTACAGTTAGCATATTATTACACAGAAAGTTTATATTTCCTTCTAATTGTTTTTGTTGATACCTGAGTAGATAAATTTATCCTTTATGCTAAATTTTAAGGTAAGAAAATAGCCAATAATATACTTCCTTATTAAATCTTTCTGGGTTGATATTGCCTTCAGAAGCAAATATAGAATAACCACAGGCTAGGCGAGAAGAGTTTGATCAAAACTAACGTTATGTGGTTCTCTGAATTAATTATAGTTGTCTTAACTTTATTTTATATATAACTTTGTATATCTCAAAAGAAAAAGAAACCTTTGTGAAAAATTTTACAAGTTAAATCACTAAGTTGAGGATCAGTTATGTATTTCTTGTAAATAGGTTGTATACAACTTTTCATCAAGGCATCCACCAACAGTGAAATGAAACTAATTTTTAAAAAGACAGTTCTTCAACTGATTTATACTCTGTCCCTCACAAAAATTGGCTTAGGCTTTGAAAATTAGATCTTTATCATAACCCGTCTCTTGGTATTCTGGTTCATTTCATCAAAGTTGTAAGTGGTTTATTTTGTACTATATTACTTAAAAGCAACTATCAACAGAATATATAACAAAAGCAAGTAGATGTAAACTTCTCTTCCAACCCCATCTTTTGACTCCCTTTAGGTTCTCCCACAGATCTTCCATCAGTGGTTCTCAATTTGGGTTGGACATTAGAATCACCTAAGGAGCTTTAACCATCAATAACATTTGAGACCCACCTCTAGGTTCAGATGTTAAATTACTGGGATTGAGTGTAGTCTGGCCATTGTGACGTTTAAAGGCTCCAGAAGTGATTCTGATTTGCAGCTGTAGTTAGGGCCACTATTGCCTCTCTTTGTGAGATACCTGCCTTCCCCACACCAGAAATCTTTTCCCGTCTTCCAGCCATTTTTGCAGTTAGTACAGCTTTTGCTATCAACTTGATATTTTCATTAATATTCTTGCAGCTTCTTAATTCTTTGCAAATAAAACAGGAGATGCAAAGTGAAGGAAGAATCTTTTAAGCTAATTGTTAACCAATCATTCATTGTATTTCATGTAAATAATAAATATAGTTATGCAATACAGTGAATGAAATATGTAAAAATGTAGCAAAGGATTTGGTCTATTTCTTTGTCCAAGGACCAGCAGCCAAAAGATTTTTTATACCATTTTTTTTTCTAAATCTACCTGCTATCTATAGCTTTTATTAATAAGATTTCCATGGCATGTTTATACCACATGTTTATTCCATGGCTTAAGGGAGATTTGAGTTTATCAGCCTTAATTCTACCCTTATTTTCTAAGGTACCCTGAGATGAGGAAAACCTTTTGTACCAATGGAAAAACTTAAGTTCTAAGACAATTACTACAGTAGCTGTGCCTACTCTCAAGCATCTTATAGCTGCAGGTCTAGTTTTTTTGTTGTTTTTGTTGTTGTTTTTTGCTGAATCAGGAATGAGAAGTGGAAACTGATTCTGATAGGGTAAGTCTTAGGAAGAGGTCAAATGGCAGTGATGGTATTTTGTTCAGAAAGAAAAGTAGCTGATAAAATTACAAAGTCCTAGTCTTAGTAATGCACTATAGAATCTTACCTAAAACAACTTCTTTCAGCATCTATAGAGCAGTTTTTTCCTTCATCTTTCTTAATTGGTTTTAGTTCTTTGACTATTAATAAGAGATGCGTTTTTTAATGATAAAACATTGCTCTAGGAAGTGCAGTTTTTATTTCACTCTTTATTCACTTGAATTGAAGAATAAACTACAATATTTTCCTTCTTATGTTCTAACAGGCACCAGAAGTAATCAGAATGCAAGATAAAAATCCATACAGCTTTCAGTCAGATGTATATGCATTTGGGATTGTTCTATATGAATTGATGACTGGACAGTTACCTTATTCAAACATCAACAACAGGGACCAGGTAAATATTTACCATCTCTTGGGGATTTATTTTAGTATTTGTGTAAAAGCACCAGTTAGTTGTAGAAAGGAAGTGTTTGGTCCTGAGTAAGCCTGAAGGATAGCTCTCTTGATCTTTGTGACCAGTTTTATAAATCTTCTGTGCACTTTTGGCATAACAGCAGCATGTAATAAGGCTTTTTCTCTGAAATGCTGGTGCACTAGAGTAAAATTCCTGATTTTGTAACTGGAAATTGGAGACACAACAGTAGATAATACCTCATGTTTCTGAACCAGAGCTCAAGTAGAAGAATGAACTCTGCTGCTATAGTACCTTGGCATTAATAAGGCTTTTACTCTGTCCAGGGTTGTGCTATCAGAGTAGATACTTGCTATGAATGTCTTTATATCAAATTCTTTTAAAATAAAGATTTTTTTATTTTTAAAACCATGGAAGGACTGTTAAATCATGCTTTGGTTTTTCTATAATGAGAAATCTAGTAAGAGGAAAATTTTTTTTACCTTTCTTCATAAGTTACTGTTCCCTATCCCTCACCTTCTAAAAAGTACCAATACAGCCTCATATAGTTCTTTGCATTTTCTGTCTTTTCACAATAAATTCACATAAGCTTTTAAAACTAACCAAAAAAAGTGAATTGTCTTTACTGAAACTTTCTCAGATACCTCAGCATTTAAAAAGTATGTGTAGGGAGACAGAGATTCCAGCATTAAACTGTTAATATATTAGAAAACAATAGTTGACATTGTACACTGTAATTTTAAAATATTTAGACTTTTTGCCATGGTTTGCATCAGAATTACCTGAGAAATTGCTTGTAAGTGGAGGCACTAGAGCAGATTCTGATTGCTTCGTGGAGGATCCAAGCACCTGTGTTTAATGCTTCCCAGGTGATTCTGACACATACCAATGTTGAGAATTCCCAACCAGAGAATGAAAACAAAAGTGTGAACTTTTTGTGTTTCATCATGATTTCCCAACCTATTGAAATGACAGGTATTATGTGTAAGTGTGTTACTTCATTTAAGTGATATATTTATTTTGATCAATAGCTCAACTCTCTTTTTGGTGGTAGCTTTCTCATTCAACTATCATGTGATACCAGAAGTAATCCAACTTACCCTGAACTTTGTGCCTTCTTATTGAATCACTGTATCGTCTGTAGCCAATGGAGGTCTTGGTTCTTGCTTTGAGCATTTAAAAAAATGGCTGCATTTCTGCCCAGTTCATCATAAAGCTGAATTTTTAATTGCTATTTGGTCTCTCTAGTCATTTCATTAGCTCTAGAATGTTGAGTCTTGGTTTTGAGCGTTAAACAATACAGAACTTCTATTTTGATGATCTGATGTCAAGCCTGCATGAAACTTAGATGGCTGGTCCAAAATACTAGCTAAAGAACACAATTGAAACACTGTACTTAACTAAACTTGTGACAGATCTAGATCACTGAGATGATTGATTAGATGATGGCAGTCTTATTAGCAAAATTATCTATAATTTGGAAGCATCATGTGCTCTGCCTTTTACAAAAGTAATTCAAGCATACAACAGCATAACACTCTGTGCCATGTTCACTTTTCCTATGCCTGGGTTATTATTCTGAAGGAGTTACTAGAGATTTTTAGTTTAGTTTTAGTTGATTGATTATATAGACTACAAATTAATAAAAATTTGTGAACATAAAATCTGTCAGTTTATTTTAATAAAATAATAAAATTATAATATGGAAACATATTACTATCTCCAAAATATGGATAAAAGCATCCTAGAGTTCTGCACTCATCCACTTCTTGGCATTTTAGGTGCTTTGTCCTCCATGGGAGTATAATAGATGATGTGGCAAGGGCTTACTCTCCATGAGAGAAGTGAGTGAGTGACCAGCAGAAGGGTAAGGCCTTTACTAGTTAATTCTTTCTAGTACTGTAGTTAGAGCCCCTGGAATTTGCCAGCCAGAAACCAAGTTAAGTGTTTGCTGAAGGAGGAGGAAGTAAAGAATGACATGCTCTTTCCACTGCCCCCATTGTGCTTCAACACCCGGTAGCCTACTTTCTTAAAGTGGTGCTTTCCATGGAACTCCTCATTTTGAAAGTATGATTCTGGTCATCCTCAGTGAAGTGACCCCAGATTACTCCATTCATCTTCTTGATTTAAATTATCTTTCACTTTCTCTTGAGCTCCATGGCTCTCAGATTAGATTTCGGTTTAAGAATCCAGGAATAATATTCTTTCTTTTTCATGGGAGATGGAACTGTTTCTTTACTATGCAATATAGGTACCATTCCTCTATGCCCTCACCCCATAATCCAAGGTGGCAGGTTTTGTATTTAAATTGAGAGGAGGGCTCTGGTAAAGCAGTGTGATGCATTGGCAGGCATGGCCTCAAGACCTGTTATGTGGTCATCTTACCTCTCTATGTATCTTTTTCTTTTTCTTTCCAGTTATGAAAATAAGATTATTTACTAAAGTAAGTCCCTTAGCTCACTGAGAAAGGACCATTTCTGTTACTTTGCAAAGTAGTATGCCATTTCTCCTTTACTTTTCTAGTGCTGAGTCTGAGAAATCACTTTTTCTGTCTTTTGTTTTATTCTATCATCCCATTTTCCTCTGTAGTCTCCCAATTCTTCCCTCTTTAAGTGTAGCTTCTCTTCTGTTAATAATGGGTTCATCTAAGCTAAGCATAATTCACTATATCCTCATGGCTTTCTTTTCTTAGAACAGAAATGCTGTGTCTTTTTAGAAGAAAATAAGAGATAATATGTCAGTTATTTTAAGTGTATTCCAGTTATTGGCGTATAACAAACCACCTAGAATGTAGTGGCTTAAAACACATTATGAATCCACGATCAGGCTGCTCCCAACAAGGAAGATTTATCTGTCTAGCATGGTATCAGCTAGAACAGCATGACTAGATGTTAGAAGATCTACTTCCAGAACAGCTCATTCACATGCCTGACAAGTTGGCAGTAGCTGTCAGCTAGAAACTCAGTCAGGGCCATGGATTAGGGACCCCAATTCTTCACATGGACCTTTCCATGAGGACTTCTTTAGGCTGCTTGTTCTTTCTCACAACAAATTGCCTGGGTTCTAAGCATAGGATCTCAAGAAACTGGAAATTATAAGTACTAGTATCTTCATTAATACACAAATTATTTTAACATGAAAAGTTTTTTAATATCTACTATATACAAAGCACTGTGGAATATAGAGACATTCAAAGATGAATAAAGCACAGTCTGAGCTCCCATTGGAATGTAGAGTTCTATTGAGGCAGTATGGGGGGTGATGTTGAAAATGGGGGAATGAAGCAGAGTGTCAGGAAAGCTGAATATGGATTGCAAATAAGAACCAGTTC
>PVHX01003805.1:113075-136865 GCA_004024805.1 Geosciurus inauris
GAGGAGTGGGATAGCAGGCTCAAATGGTGGTTCCATTCCAAGTTTTCTAAGGAATCTCCATACTGCTTTCCAGATTGGTTGTACCAATTTGCAGTTCCACCAGCAATGTATGAGCGTGCCTTTTTCCCCACAACCTCGCCAACACTTATTGTTGTTTGTATTCTTGATAATTGCCATTCTGACTGGCGTGAGATGAAATCTTAGAGTAGTTTTGATTTGCATTTCTCTGATTGCTAAAGATGTTGAACATTTTTTCATATGTCTGTTGATCGATTGTATATCTTCTTCTGTGAAGTTTGTGTTCAGCTCTTTGGCCCATTTATTGATTGGGTTGTTAGTTTTTTTGGTGTTAAGCTTTTTGAGTTCTTTATATATCCTGGAGATGAGTGCTCTATCAGATGTGTGTGTGGCAAAGATTTGTTCCCAGAATGTCGGCTCTCTGTTCACTTCCTTGATTATTTCTTTTGCTGAGAAGAAGCTTTTTAGTTTGAATCCATCCCATTTGTTGATTCTTGATTTTACTACTTGTGCTATAGGAGTCTTGGTAAGGAAGTATGATCCTAATCCGACATGATGAAGATTTGGGCCTATTTTTTCTTTTATTAGGCATTGGGTCTCTGGTCTGACTCCCAGGTCCTTGATCCACTTTGAGTTGAATTTTGTGCATGGTGAGAGAGAGGGGTTTAGTTTCATTTTGCTGCATATGGATTTCCAGTTTTCCCAGCACCATTTGTTGAACAGGCTATCTTTTCTCCAGTGTACTTGGTTTGTTTTTTAACTCAGAAAACATCTGGTTTGAGACTGTCAAAGTGAAAGACCAGTGTTGTTGAACAGCAGCAGCTGGGCCCAATACTAGGATCTCTTTTCACAACTCAGGTGCTAACATTTCTTATTTAAAGGGACAGAATTGTTCATACTTCTGAATTATACCATTGCATACATTTCATGGTATCAAAAAGTGAAATACAGCTGGTGCAAGCCTGTAATCCCAGGACTTAGGGAGGCTGAGACAGGAGAATCGCGAGTTCAAAGCCAGCCTCAGCAACGGCGAGGCGGTAAGCAACTCAGTGAGACCCTGTCTCTACATAAAACACAAAATAGGGCTGGGGATATGGCTCAGTGGTCGAGTGCCACGAATATGAATTCTCTAGATTAGTGGAGGCTGCCCCTTTTAAGTATTAAATTTTCATTATAGGTTTGTTGTTGTTGTTTGTTGTTGTTTTGCTGTGTGTGTGTGTGCGTGTGTATTTTACTGGGGATTAAACTCAGAGCATTATTCTATCACTGATCTACAGCCCCAGCCCTGTTTTTTTCCCCTTTGTTTGTTGTTTGTTTTGTTTTTTTGTGGCATTGGGAATTGAACCCAGGGCCTTGTGCATGCTAGGCAAGCACTCAACCACCTGAGCTACATCCCTAGTCCTGTTTGTTTGTTTTTTGAGACAGAGTTTCCTCACGTTGCTGAGGCTGGCCTTGAACTTGGTGATTCTCCTGCCTGAGCTTCCCAAGTAGCTGGGATTATAAGCATATGCCACCATGCACAGCTTGTTAGAGGTTATCTTTTCACACCATAACAATTTTTTGCCAGATAAATCCTAAATGGCTAAAGATCTATAAGTAAAATATGAAATCATTTTTATAGTGTTAAAGGAAAGGCTTTTCTAAATAAGAGGCAAGTTCAGAAGTTATAAAGTTTAGTGTATGGCTGCATTAAAATTTTTTTAATTTCTACATAGTAAAAAATCATATTGAAAATTAAAGAGAAAAATATATTTTTGGTAGATTTAACCCCAGGGCACTTTACCACTGAGCTACATCCACAGCCCTTTTTTTTTTTTTTCATTTTGAGATACGGCCTCGCTAAGCTGCTGAGGCCAGCCTTAAACCTGCGATCCTCCTGTCTCAGCTTCCCAAGCCACTGGGATTACAGGCATACGCCACTGCACCAGGCTAATTGTGGCATATATAACAAAGGTGAATATTTTACAAAATCAATAAGTGAGACAGCCAAAAGAGCTAGCCATGGTGGCACACACCTGTAATCCCAGCAACTCAAGAGGCTGAGGCAGGAGGATCGTAAATTCAAAGCTGAGATTTCAAGGCAGCCTCAGAAACTTGGCAAGAAGCTGTCTCAAAATAAAAATAAAGTGGGGGTGTATGGCCCAGTGGTAGAGTGCCCCTGGATTCCATACCTAGCATCACAAAAAAAAGACAGTCAATAGAAAGAGGAAAAAGGATGTGAACAGGTGATGCACAAAAGAACTACAGATGGTGAGTGAACTTAGGAAAAGACAACAATTTCAATGGCAGTTAGTAAAATGCCAAAATGGGACACACTTTGATTTGCGTCACAAATTGGCGTTATCCATCATTGGAACAATGTTGGGAGTAGGAAACAGGATTCTTTTAAGAACTTTTTTTTTTTTTCACTGTGTAGTGGAAAAGTAAATTATTCAGCTTTTGGGAAGGATTTGGTGTAGAATCCACAAATTTAAAATACTCTTAAAATTCTGTGCTATCAGCCAGGCACGGTGGCTCATGCTTGTAATCCTAGCACTTTGGGAGGCTGAGACAGGAGAACTGCGGGTTCAAAGCCAGCCTCAGCAACCGCGAGGTGCTTAGCAACTCAGTGAGATCCTGTCTCTACATAAAACACAAAATAGGGCTGGGGATGTGGCTCAGTGGTCGAGTGCCCCTGAGTTCAATCTCCAGTACCCCCAAAAAAATTGTTTACTATAATAGGTTGAACTTAAAAACATAAAAACGAAGGTAACTTTGTATAGATGGCATGGATATCAGTGAGGGAAAAAGAAACAACAAGGAAAATGTGTGTAGTATGATAACACCTTAAAAGGTGGGGAAGATGAGCTCTGTTTTTTTATGTATATATTTATATATAGGAAAGGTCCAGAAGAAAGTATAGACTCTCTTAACAATGATTATCCCTAGAGGATGGGATTTATTTATTTTTTATTTTTTATTTTTGGTACGAGGGATTGAATTCAGGGGTACTCAACCACTGAGCCACATCCCCAGCCCTTTTTTGTGTTTTATTTAGAGACAGGGTCTCACTGAGTTGCTTAGTGCCTCACCATTGCTGAGGCTGGCTTTGAACCTGCAATTCTCCTATCTCAGCCTCCCAAAGTGCTGGGATTACAAGCATGAGCCACCGTACCCAGCTGAGGATGGGATTTAAAGAACCTTATACTTCTTATTTTTTATATTTGTATTTGTTTATTCATTTACTTAGATACTAGCAATTGAACCTGGAGACATATTTGAGCTACATCCCTAGCCTTTTTATTTATTTTTTTTATTTTGTGACTAGGTCTCACTAACTTGCTGAGACTGACGTTGAACTTTAAATCCTCCTGAGTAGCTGGGATTACAGGTGTGCACTAGTGTACCCAGCTTAAATTTTTATTTACATGTTTTAGAATTTTAAAAATTTTGTAACATTGCTTATTTCTTTGCCTTATTTTTTACTAGTAACTATAAAGATAATAGTTTGACTTAAAAAATAATGATAATGACTGCTAAAATTTCATTGGGTACTTACTTCATGCCTGGCATTGTGCAAGCCCTTTGTACATGTCTCATGATTATGAATATGCATTATCATGCTGTATACTTTCATATCATGTTTCTTTGTACCTTAGAATATGTGAATTTCTCTGTTTTGTGTATTGTTATTTATTTGTAGAATTCCGCTGCCTTTGCCCTTCATCTGTCAGTTCTCATTTATGAGACATGCCACTAGTAGTCTGGGTCAGTGGGGGTCTTATTTATATGTGTGTAACATTTCCCATTGCTGAGTTTCTTTAAAGGATAAGTTGCTTTGTTGTTCTGTTTAGAGTTAGCCATGTAGTGCTTACTTATTATATACTCCATCTTCTTTCCAAAAATGACTTGTGGTCTGTGCCAAACAAATATATAATTGGTTTTAAATTTTTATTTTCTGTTCCAAGCTTGACAAATGATCTAAAACATAAACAAAAGTTCTGAGTTACTTTCCCCATTCAGTTCACAGAAATAAAAGTTGTAGTATCGCGGTGGTTTATTTTGTTTTTTGTTTGTTGCTTTTTAAGAAAAAATACCAGATTCTATTTTTCTAGGCATTTATAATACTAAAAACAATGTAAGATTTCAGGTGCTTTCTTGTATGATGAGGTTAAAGATTCATGCCACCCAGATTTTCATTCTGCTTTCTGATTTTTCTTTTTGTTTGTTTGTTTTCTTTTTTCATAGATTCTCGCCTCTATTGAGCTGCTGGCCCGCTCATTGCCAAAAATTCACCGCAGTGCATCAGAACCCTCCTTGAATCGGGCTGGTTTCCAAACAGAGGATTTTAGTCTCTATGCTTGTGCTTCTCCAAAAACACCCATCCAGGCAGGGGGATATGGTGCGTTTCCTGTCCACTGAAACAAATTAAATGAGTGAGAAATTAAAGGAAGGTAGCAACAACAACAAAAAAAAAATGGACATGTGTTTGCTTATACATTATATTGAACAGGATATTCTTCTCCTTTCTTTTCTTTTTTAAGATGAGCCAAAGAACACACTTGTATGTTTTAACATTAGGTAAAAAATTTTTCCCAGTCTAAAATCCATACCCTAATATTAGATTTAGCCACAGGTAAAAACACACATACATTGTAAAAACTGGCAGTGCCTCTTCCAGAGGCTTGATTTCCTGTGCTGAGTTTGTTTCATTCAGTTGGTTATTCTAATTATTAAACTTCAGTTTTCTCGTGCAGCTTTTGTTATTAGCTGTCAGTCATCATTTAGAGATGCCAGAGGAGATGCATGTGCACAGATGGGAAACTAACAATAAGTTAGCCTATGTCAGATAAGGCAAACCAAAGTAGATCTAACTTAGGAAGTCACTAGAATTGAATAATTCTTTTTTTATTCTATTTAATATTTTTTCTATAACTATTTGTTTTTACTACTTTGTAGAAAATTTGGGTGTCTATCTCCTTAAAGCAACAGACTTTCTTTCTATCCATAAATATTGCTGAGGCATGTTTGACATGAGCAAAATGGTTTAACTTTGGAATTTTAGTGGGAAAGTGTTATAAATTGGAATTTCTTTTAGATAATTTTTCTTTATATATTAAGGATGTCTTACATGAATAGAAGTCAAATTTCTTTGCAATGGAAATGCATTGCCCCTCATTCTTATTCTCATCTCCTTTTCTAAAAATAACTTCACAGAATTTTTTAAGAACTTTAGGTAATTCTGGTTGCCAAACAATCAGGTAATTTTTTTTAAGTTATTACTTGAAAATATATTTATCTCTTGTGATATATATTATAGTAGTCACCTTATCATTGTGTCTCATAAAATTTCTGTCTCCTTTATATCCTTTGTCCAGCAAGATTCTGCTCTTGATGAAAGCTTGCTCTTCTCTTTTTTGCATTCCACAATATGAAATTCTTCTAATACTTAAATTTTCTTGTGTAGAAAATGACTATGATGTGGCATTCCTACAGTACATTCCTACTATGATTCAAAAGGAATCAAAAAGTAGGGACACAGTGTTGTGGTCTTATCAGAGATACTGTCATTTCTACTTGTAGTCATCCTCGGAACAAAAGCTAGCCTCTTAACTATATCTTCACCTACTCACTTTAGATTTGTGCTAATTTTTAAATACAACCAGCACTGAAAGTTATTCCAGCAGACAGACATCTGCATACATGCTATCCTTCTTCAAAGTCAATAAAGAAAAAAACTGGGAAAATTATAAATTAATGATAATTTACTTTTTAAATACCAGAGATAAACTTCCGAAACACTTATTTACATATAGATTTCATCCAGGAAAACCACTCATTAATAACTGTGGCATACCTTTTGCCCCTCATATGAATAACAACATAGGCATTGCACCAAGCCTGGTGGTGCACACCTGTAATCCTAGAGGCTCAGGCAACTTGGGCAGGAAGATGACAAGTTCAAAGTCAGCCTCTGAAACTTAGCAAGGCACTAAGCAACTTAGTGAGACCCTGTCTCAAAATAAAAAATAAGGGTTGGGGATGTGGCTCAGTGGTTAAACACCCTTGGGTTCAATCCCCAGTACCAAATAAAAAAAAGATAGGCATTGCCATTATGATTTTATATATTGATTAGTGCCTTTCAAGATAGTAGAAAAGAACATTTTTCATATTTAAAAAAAATAAGAAAGGGATAAAAGAATGTAACATGTTGCGAAACATCAAAGTTAATAATTTATAAAACCTTCAGTAACTCTAAGGATAGAAGTGATAGTAGTTACTGAAGGTCTATGTATTCACAAAAAGAATAACAGGCACCTGGCTAACAAAGTATTTACAAAATTGACAGTCTATGGAGTGCTCAAAAAGTTCTGGGAATTTTGAAATAAAGATCAAAGGGATTTTTTGTTTTGTTTTTGGTTTTTTTTTTTTGCAGTGCTGGAAATTGACCCAGGGCCTTGTGCATTTAAAGGATTTTTTTATTGATAGAGTTCTTTTTATTCATCTTCCAGTTTATCCACCTCACTTACTTGTTCCTTTCTTTCTCCTACACTATCCAGCCCAGGAAACACTACCACCACTATCACCACCATCCCAATCCCCACCATCTGCATTTGACTTCTTTCCTTTCTGTCTTGGTCTTTTTGCCAGTGAGCATTGCTAAGCCATGTTGAGCTGATTAGGAACTCATGCCCATAGACACTAGCGCATGCCTCCAGAAGTTGCATAGTAATTTAATATTCCTTCCAGATTTGGCCCACTAGATTAGTGGAAGAACATTAAAAATATGGAAATATGGCAAGTGAGATATTTAGATTAGAGAAATAGGAATCTTTAGAATTAAATCAGCTCCCCTTTCTGTTTGTTTTTTGTTATCTATTTGTTTTATGCTGAGTTTTAGATACAGTCTCCAAAAAAGGAAAAATATAATTTTTCCTAAGCATATGTAGAACTTCTCTTTCACTAGGTAGTTGAAACAGGATATTTATTCTCTTGTGATTGACTACTTCTTTGCTGTGACCTTGCCCTCAGATATTTTTTCAGTGAAGTTATTTCCTTCTTCAGAAGGCCAACCTTGTTATAAAATTTGTTTTACATTTTAAAAGTTTTAAGCATCAGTGACCTAAGTAGTTTAAAGACCATAGAATTTGGTTGGTGGTAGCTCACACCTCTAATCCCAGCAGCTCCGGAGGCTGAGGCAGGAGGATCGTGAGTTCAAAGCCAGCCTTAGCAACTTAGTGAGGCTCTAAGCAATTCAGTGAGACTCTCTCTCTAAAAAACAAAATAGGGCTAGGGATGTGGCACAGTGGCCGAGTACCCCTGAGTTCAGTCCCCACAACCCCTCCCCCCCCCAAAAAAAAAAAACAGAAAGACCACAGAATTTAATCAAATGCTTCATTCAGGTTTGTTTATTTTCAGATATTATAATATTAGCCATTTAAATTCTAAACCAGTTAAAATCATCCTAAAATGTGGCTGTTTAACACACTAGCTTAAATGTCCTTTCTCTCAGATGGGTCACTCTCAACTTAAGAAAATAGTGTGCCTTTTTTTAAATACTATGAAATGAGTACTGCCAGTTATAGTCCTTTTTGATTGAGAATTACCGAAGTGGTAAGCATTTCTGAGGCACTATTTATTTTACCAAGTATTTCATCTAACTTGTGCTATTCCTCTATGAATTCAAGCAGCGCAGGGTGTCTATGCCAGAATGTTTCTTCTCCTTTAGAAACTGCCTGAAAGGTCATCACAAAAAGTCAGTGGGGCTTACTCTGGTTTCATTTGTCCCCTGCATCTAAAGCAGTGATTGATTTGTATAAGGAACAACCTTTTAGATTTTTCATAGATATTTTGTCTTTAAGGAACTTTGTTAAATTGTGTGTATAATAGCCATTGCAATACGTTTGATTCTGGAATAGAGAGTAATGATTATATTTTTAAACTAGTTAACGAAGTCCTTAGCTTTCAAATAAATCATGATATTTGAGGTATCTAAAATTACAAGGTCTTGTTTTCTTAAAGTCTTTCCAAGTAATTCTCTGCCCTGTTCCTAAATAAATTCAAATAGAAAATAAGAGCTTATGTTATCCTCAACCAGAAAGGAAAAAGGAAATCTTATGTTTTCGATTTTTTTTTTTTTTTTTGGTACCGGAGATGAACTCAGGGGTACTTGACCACTGAGCCACATCCCTGGCCCCATTTTGTGTTTTATGTAGAGACAGGGTCTCACTGAGTTGTTTAGCACCTTGCTGTTGCTGAGGCTGGCTTTGAACTCACGATTCTCCTTTCTCAGCCTCCCCGCTGGGATTACAGGCTTGAGCCACCACACCCAACTAGATTTTAATTTTTTGATGAGTTCAGTTGATACACCAAGATTTTCAAAAAGTAGCAGATGTTTCACTTCAGATTACTTCAGACAAGCAAAGTTGCACCTGAATTCAAGTAAAATAGCGTATGAGGTGGAATATAGAGATTCCCAGATGTTCAAGAAGGAATTAAAGTAGATTTATTTTTCAAAAGCAGATTCATCACCTGTTATTCCCATCTTTTCTTTAAAATTCTCTGTGATTGCAGGGATTTTCATAGAATTATTTTATTGCTTCCTAAACTGTAAGTTCTTTTTGTCTCTTCTACCCACTCACCCAAAATCTGATTATGAAAAAGCTGCATTTGATTAGAAGCAGTAGACTTGAGAGGATGATCTTTAGTGTTTGCTTTACTCATATTAGATTTGGAGTTTGTTGATGTTATTCTTTTTTTTTTAAATTAATTTATTTAAATGCATTTCAAGTCATAGTACTTATATAGAACTCAATGTTTCCATTTCTCTGGTTGCAAACCAGATAGAGTCGCACCATTTGTGTCTTCATACATGCACCGAGGGTAGTGATGACCATCTCATTCAACCATCTTTATTTACTATACCCCTTCTTTTTTCCCTCCCCCCTCCTCCCCCCTGCCCCATCCAGAGTTCCTCCATTTCTCCTATGTTCCCCATTCCCAACCCCTTTATGTATCAACATCCACTAATCAGAGAGAACATTCAGCATTTGGTTTTTTGGGATTGGCTTACTTCACTTAGCATAATGTTCTCCAGTTCCATCTATTTACCTGCAAATGCCATAATTTTATTCTCTTTTATTGCTGAATAATATTCCATTGTGTGTATGTACCACAGTTTCTTTATCCATTCATCTATTGAAGGGCATCTGAGTTGCTTCCACCGTTTTGCAATTGTGAATTGTGCTGCTATAAACATTGAAGTGGCTGAGTTACTGTAGTATACTGTTTTTAAATCTTTAGGGTGTTGATGTTATTCTTTAGGGGTTGTTGTGTTCATTATTTTTAAGGCTGATATTTTAAGTTTGTGGAATAGGACAGTGCTCAACAAAATTGAATGTTATCTAAATCTGATTTTCACATCAAATTGTGCTAGTTCTACTCATAAGAACATTGCAAGTCATTTTAAAGAAATTGATTAAAATACTGAAAATAGCCTTAAAACCATAATGTATCCAAAACTATGCAATGATGGTGAGTATGTGTATTTCAAGTTTCTGTTAACATAATAGCTTCCTGTGATTGTGCTCTAAATGCTTTACTCTCCAAGGTCTTAGTAATTCAGCTCCTCATTTTAATCAGTGCCAAATTCCTTAATCCTTTTAACTTTAAGGTAGTAATTTTTTTACCCTTCTCTGATCTTCAGTTTAGCAATACCTTGGTTAATTGTTTGTTAAAAGGGATCCTTGGATAGAAATAAGGACTATCTGCAGTTCAATTAGTAGTTGTATTCAGTGTGGGAATACAAATCTTAATTATTAAAAATTGTTCAGGGGCTTTTTAATTGTTGAGAACCTGGGCTTTGGAATCAGCACCTGGGTTAGCATTTCAGTTCCACAGAATCCTAACTGGGTGATCCTGGTGGGCAAGTTACTTGATCACTCTAAACCCCAACTTGCTCATCTATAAAATGAAGATAAGTAATAGGATCTGCCTCATAGGATTATTATGAGTATCAGATGTAAATGTGTATAAAATGTTAAGTTGAGGCATCTGGCATATGTCTTCCACTCAAACAGTTGCTAATAGCATCAGCATACAAATCTCAAGGTTCAGCCAGTCATTAGGGTAATATGTTATGCATTGGGATATGCTGACATTCTCTGGCAACCAGGTAGAATCTAACAACAATGAAAAATTGGATAGGTTCTTCCTAGATTAATAGTGTATTCATAGAAGTAATTGCTTAGATCCTCATCACAAGCTACTATTTAAAAAATGTTACAGCTGACTAAATTCTAATAGTTGTCAATTATTAACCAACTCCCAGAAATTAACTTTAGTGTTATATAATAACAAGAACTGGCTTTTGAATTACAAGTACAAGCTGTAGACAGAATGTTAAATGAAAAATAATGCTATGAAACTGGTCACAGTGGCACACACCTGTAATCTCAGCTAATTGGGATGCTGAGGCAGGAGGATCACAAGCTCAAGGCCAGTCTTGGCAACTCAAACCCTGTCCAAAATAAAAAATAGAAAAGACTAGGGAGGGCTGTGGTTGTGGCTCAGTTGTAGAGCACTTGCCTAGTATGTGTGAGGTACTAGGTTCGATCCTCAGCACCACATAAAAATAAATAAATAAAATAAAGGTATTGCGTCCATCTATAACTGAAAAAAAATTTTTTTAAATATGAAATTTTTTAAGGAAAAAAAGACTAGGGATGTAGTTCAGTGCTAAAACACCCTGATTCAGTACTCCGTGCAAAAAATAATAATAATTCCAGGAAGCTCCCAAATTTGGCAAGCTTGAAGGAATATGGTACCTCAAAGGGACTTTATAGCTTAAAGAATTCCTTATGCAGAGAATTAAGTTCAGTAACAAGTTTAATTTTTTGTAGTTGGAAAAAGTAAAATTAACTAGAAAGTAGAAGGTCTGGACTTCCTCTCCTGTCAAATGTATGATATAGACCTTTCAATTGGTTTATGCAAAATGAGGATAATTCCTGCCTCTTCTTCCTAATAGTGGCATCATATATGTAATATGCTAGGTAAAAATGAGTTGATTATTTAGAGAAGTATTATACAAATTGACATTATAATTGTACAATCAATTTCTTTTGAAATTTCGTTTTGGAAATGTTTTCAGCTTGATCTGAACCATACCACATCAAACCCAACTGGGAAACTATCTGCAGACTTGATATTTTGTTTATATGGCTGAACTATATTTATCTATCATATATACATATTTGGATTCTTTTGTGCATTTCAGCCATTTTGGGTTTTATACTAGTGATGATGATGCTAAGTTTATAGTATATAACTAGTCACCTTTCAATGAGGTTTAAATGAAGTTTTACTGTCTTGAGGTTATTTTAGATAACTTTTTTAAAATTAGCTCTTGTCCTCCCTTACAGGAGAATTTGCAGCCTTCAAGTAGTCACACCATCATGGCAGCATCTACTCTTTATTTAAGTCTTGTGTTCGTACAGTTTGTTAACATCAAAACACAATTCTGTTCCTCAAACCTTTTTTTAAAGATATAAAATTTTCAATGCATAAGCTGGTATGGAACAGAATGGAGTTTCCTTTCCAACAAAAGAGGGAAGAATGTTTTAGAAACCAGAATTCTCTGCTGCCAGTGTTTCTTCTTCACCACAAATACCACGTGCACACGTCTGCCCACTCCCAGGAAGAAAGAGGAGAGACCCTGAATTCTGACCTTTTGATGGTCAGGCATGATGGAAAGAAACTGCTGCTACAGCTTGGGAGGTTTGCTATGGAAGGTCTGCCAGTCAACTTTGTCCTTCTAACCACCAGATCAGTTTGTGGCTGATCATCAGATGGGGCAGTTTCAATCACCAAGCATTGTTCTCTTTCCTTTTCTGGGATTTTGTCATGGAGCTCTTTCCCTAGCCACCACCAGTTAATTTTTGAGGAATGGAACAAAAATGCAGCATCCCCTTTCTGTGTGGTACATGTTCAGTCCTTGACAAATTCTATCACAATGAAGCTCTTTTTATTTGATTGGGGGTTGAGAGGTGAGGAGTCAGGGGGCAGAGGAAAAGGGAATGCTGCATCTTCTTCCTGACCTCCCACGTCTCTAGCCTCTGGTTGCCTTGCTCACTGGGGCTCTGCCTAACCACGCAGGCTGGACAGTGCTGGCACACATCGCCTTCTTTTCTCATTGGGTCCAGCAATGAAGATGAGAATTGGGGACTTGTTTCCTCCACAATGTAGCAAATTCTCAGGAAAATATAGTCTATATCTTCCTCTAAGCTCTTCCAGTCACTAAGTACTTATGTGGCTACTTTGTCCAGGGCCAAAATGCCATGGACAATATCTAATTAAAAGCCTGCAAAACTGCTTAATAACAGTTTTGAATGTGAGAAATTTATGTAATTAAATGTAAGGTACAGGTTTTAATTTCTGAGTTTCTTCTATTATATTTTTATTAAAAAGAAAATAATTTTCAGCTTTAATTGAATTGGAATGAAATAATAGTTCCCACCAGAATTATATAGCCTGAAAATTGTATTTTTGTTACATAAACAACTTTTAAGGAAAGATCGTTATCCTTTTCTCTACCTAAATATGGGGAGTCTTAGCATAATGACAAATATTTATAATTTTTAAATTAATGGTACTTGCTGGATCCACACTAACATCTTTGCTAATAATCTCATTGTTTCTTCCAATTTATTCCTA
The DNA here is from genome assembly GCA_004024805.1 of Geosciurus inauris. Lineage (NCBI taxonomy): Eukaryota > Metazoa > Chordata > Mammalia > Rodentia > Sciuridae > Geosciurus > Geosciurus inauris. The sequence continues at coordinate 125,784 of PVHX01003805.1, forward strand.
CACTACATCCTACATCCACTTTCTAGTCTTTTATCTAGAATATACAACCTAAAATAAAAATGGTGGTGTCTCTATTCATTCTCCTTCTTCCTTTTTTCCCAAGCCTGGTCTTCAAAAGGTTGGATAATTTTGCAGCTGAGTTCCCCAAGCAGAGAACAGGAAAATCTTAGGGATATCAGGACTGAGGTAGGGTGTGTGAAGCCTACCATCAGTTGTTTTTATAAAAAGAGCTGCTGTGGTATTGAGAACCTAAATCTATCTTACCTTTGCACAAATGGAAAATATAACCTAGTCATAGCTTCCCTTGACCTTTATTAAAGGGTAGTATAAATCACTGAAGTAGCAAGAAAATGACCAGATATATTAATAGCAAATAGTCTCCCTTATCAGGAGTCTAGAATCACTTATCAGGATTCAGGAATCCAAATCAAATGAGATGTACTTAGCCCAGCTAAGTAAGCTGTAGCCAGGGACCTGAAGGAACTTCCACAGGACTTAAATGAGGGAACCAGAAGTTAAAGTTTTTCAGATTATAATTCCTCCCCCACTATATTTCAGCCTACTTCCATTAGATGAATTTTGCTAAAATACCTATAATCAGAGGAAGGCCTATTGAAAATTTCATAGATTTCACAAAGCTTGTTCCAGTAAAATGGAATATATACTGAAGTTATTAACAGTTTTAACAATGATATGTTTTTTATTGTTGTTTTGGTTTTGGTTTGCAGTGCTGGGGATGGAACCCAGGACCTCATACATGTCAGACAAGTGCTCTACCACTAGCCACATCCCCAGCCAGTGAAATGTTTTTAAGTCTTATATGAGCAGTGGAGTGTCTTAGAAAATTTAGAAATTAGAAGGCATCTTCTGTGCATATGATGCTGCCTCTTTCTAAAAAGCATTGTTTACTTGTCCTTTTGAAATATATCTCTATAGATGGTTTTAAATATGGCTGTGTTCCCTTTACAAAGGTTGGCTCAGAGCTTAGATCCTTTCTGGAGAGAGCAGGGCTTGAATCATAGATGTGTATTTGGGTCCTGCTGAGGAGCAGAGCCTGCTCTGTGTGCTGGGCCTCCATGCGGGGCCACCTCAGCAGCTGGTACAAAGCCAGCATGCTTAGGGAGGAAACTTAGCATTCCAGTTTTCTGAATGAAATACAGGGTGATACTCTTTTCCTCCTTTCATTTTTAAATGGATTGCTATTTCATTGGAAAAGCCAATAAATAAAGCTGTGCCCAGAAGCCAGGCTCAGGGTTTTGAGAAATTTTTATAGAGAACTTTAGAAATAAATAAAATGTTTCAACTTTCCTTTTCTTTATTCCCATCAAATCATAGTTTTCTTCTTTAGTTTACAGATGGCATAAAAAGGGGTTTCTTTTGGGGTGTTTTGTTTTGTTTATGCTTAGACTGCAGAAAGACTTGTTGAGCTCCTAAGAAAATAGAAGGAAGAAGCGCTTGTTTGTGCAGAGCACTTTAGGAGTAATTGGTGAAGACAGTGTATGGCTGCTTCACGCATCTTCTCGTAAGGCTCTCGCTGTCAGTCTTGTCCATAAAGTGGTTGCAGTGCCTTCTGCGGGTGTTTCATTTTTGGTAGAAAGAATGAAGCCTTCTAAAATTTGAAAGCAACTATAAAAGATTGTTTTTAAATATGTAGTATTTCTTAATGGGTTTTTTTTTTTTTTTCATTGTTAAGCTAGGGTCTAGGACCCTGAAAATTGCCACTGAAATACTATTGATCCCCAAAAAAAGTAGTTTATAGAAGGGATTTGTGAATACAAAATCCAGTGTGATCATTTGTGCTTACGTGCACCTTAAAAGACTTTGTCAAGCTGTCAAATTCTGGTTCCTGCACACCCCATCCCTGATTGTATTTGAGGTCTACTAGGACATACTGAGGCATCCTAGACGCTGAAATCTCATGTAAGTTATGTTTATGTTGGTGTTAGAGAAGGAAGAGCATTATATAAAGAAATAGTTCCAGACTTCACCACTGTCAGCCCAAGACTTTGTAAACATTCTCATTCTTGTGTGGTGTGTCATAGCTCTTATATCAAGTGTTATCTTGTATCCATCAGGCACTGCTGGAGCTGCTGCGCACCCATCCTCAGACTCACCTGTCCCTGCCTGCATACCCACCTTGCCAGGCTTTTGCAAACCTCCTCTTCTAGCTTTAGTTTGAATACATTGCAGGGTTCAGGTGACCTCTTCAAAAAAACTACCTCCTCAGGATGAGGTAATGAATAGTTATTTATCTTAAAATATGAAAAGTCAGGAGCTCTAGAACATGAAGATGATTTAAGATTTTAACTTTTATGTGTACTTGTATTTGAGCACTCTCATTTTGTCCTAAAGGGCATTATACATTTAAGCAGTGATACTGTAAAAAGAAAAAAAAATTGTAGTTCAGAGTATCTGAATGTTGTTTGGAAGTGGTGCCAGAATCTGTTTAGGGGTACGTTTCAGAATCTTAACCTGAAGTCAGTTGCATGAAGTTAAATAGTTAGGGTATCGCTTCACGACCAGTGATATGATCTTAATTTTCAGTAGGCTCAGCAAGATAGCACATCTTCATAATGAGTTAGCCACACTTTGTCACTTGCACAGATACTCATGAGAGACTGCCCAGCCAGGAGGGCAGAGTGACTGCCCTTTATGCAAGATTCTCTTTTTTGTCCCAGTTGGAGTTTTTAATGCTAGAATGTCAGCAGATGTCAACTGTTAGGCCATAAACCACAGCCAGGACGGAAGGTTTACTGTGAGTAGGAATAGCAGGTAGCTCACAGGTCATACAGGGAAATGGTATAGATGAGGCTCTAGAAAAATACCTTGACAATTTGCCAAATGATCTTACTGTGCCTTCATGATGCAATAAAAAAATAAAGCTAAAATTTTAGCAGAAATCAGTGATTTATGAAGAGAGCAGCCACTCTGGTTTAACTCAGCTGTGTTAATATTTTTTAGAGTGCAATTTAGACTGCAAAGATAAATGCACTAAAGTGTTTATAGCCAAAATCACATTTAAAAAATGAGAAAACACAAGTAAATTTTCATTGAACAAAATTATTTTTTTAAAGCACATAATCCCTAGTATAGTCAGATATATTTATCACGTAGAGCAACTAGGCTGAAAATACAATTCAGTAACATTTCTAGACAAACTTTTTTCTACTCCCATCAGTTCTTCAAAGCATGGAACTTTTATACAACAGAAATGTTTGACAGACATTTTAAGAAACTGCTATAGTTTAGTGTTGAAGTACTGTATGCTGGGCAGCAATCATGTATTAACCTAATGAGAAAGGAGAAATTAAAATACAATAAAGAATTTGATTTGATTAGTTTCCAGGATACTGCTGCCAACTTAGACACTGAATTTTCAGAGTTTGAAATGTAAACTCGCCTCCCAGACTTGTCTGCAAGTGAAGCTGGACTGTGGTACTAATCCTGCTCTGGTGCAAGGTGGGAGGCCAAGGAGGGCGATCTCTTGAGACTTCCAGAGGGCCATTGTGAAGGGCCATTGGAATTGGGAATGACCTAGCGGGTATGTGTAAAACTGGACATACTGCATGGTGTGGTTCTTTTATCTTGTTTCATTCCTCACCACCCCCAGGGAAGTCAGTGTATTGTCCCCCAGCACATCCTTTAGCTGTTTGGCTGGAACACTGAGATGAATTACTAATGCCCAAGGAGGGCAGTAGCATCCTGCCTGTAGAGGCAATGACTCGTAAATTGACCAGAGGAAAGTAGTGACCAGTGCATTTGTGGTCCGTGTTTCCAGCTCTGGTAAAGTTGAAAATACTGGTGAGACGTTTGTCATGTCAGTACATTAGACATAAGCTTTGTATTGTTTTCCAGTCACTTAATTTCACTTTCATTTAGACATTTAAATTAAAATTCACTCCTAATTATTAATTGTGAGAAGGATAATTAACAGTTCCTATCGGGTATTTTTAAAGTGGAAAAAGACAGAATGTGAAGTCCTAAAATCTTAAGGTAACAGGTAAAAAAACACATGGGAACACTTGGTCACCACCTCAACAAAGTGATTAAAGTGGGTCTTTTTTATTTCATCATCCACAATTTCAACTCATTTAGTTTTATTAATTACTAAATCACTTTCACAAAGACATTTTTTAGCCATTGGACTAATTGTAATGATACAACCAGTTGTGCATGAGGACGCAGCCAGTGTATCATTTTTTGTGGTGCATTTTTTTGTAAGGAATTCTGTAGATTGAAGTACTCTTTGAAAACAGAGAACTAAAATATATTTATTCACGTTAGTATCAAAAAGTTTTTGTGCAAACCATTTGCTTCTCCTGGCAGGCTGAGTACATTATCCAGCACCCATGACCGCTGGTTCCCATCTATAGTGGATACACAGGGGAGTCGGGCAAGAAACACATGAAGAGGTGCAGCAGAGAAAGGGTCTGTTGACAGGCTGGAATCCTGTTTTACTTTGAAAACACTCTCTTGGTGTTTATGTTAAGCTTTTGACCCCATGTGTTTTGGTGGGGTGTGAGTTACATAAGAAACTGCAGACTGGCCTAAGCATCAGGGCTGAGACTAAGCACAGATGGAGAGAAAATGGACCAAAATGAGGTGGAGTGGAAGTTCAGTCTGGGGAACAGGGAAAAATAATGTGAGGGTAAGAAATAAACTGTAATTGCCAGAAATAAAATGTAAGAGTGCAATAAGTGTGCTTTTTATTCTAAGCTGTGAACAGTTTTTTTAAAAAAATCATTCCTAATACATTTGCATATGTTCCATAGCTGATTAAAACCAGCTGTGTAAACATATAATGCCTTTTTATTCATGTTAATTACCAACATAAGTGGCTAACCTTTATGTCTTATTTATCTTCATGTTATATTAGTTTACATGCCAGAGTGTGTGTGTGTGTGTGTGTGTGTGTGTGTGTGTGTGTGTGCGCGCACGCGTGCGTGCACTGTACCCTTTTCCCTCCTTCATTTGAAAATGAATTCATGGAGTCCTGTTTCCTTTGGCCATGCTCTATGGTGTAGCCTCATTTGGCCTTCTTGATGTCGCCTGATTTGAAAGACTTATCTCAGTGATATTTGTGGTAACCCCATTTGTTGGGTGTACACCTGATCCTTTGCTCACTCAGCAGTTGCTGCTTCTCTTAAATTGGTATCATACAGCTGATCAGGGGATTGATTTGACCATTCATCATGCATTCTCTTCAGTAGCTGTGATTGCTCTTTGGTTTAGACCAAGGAAAAGAAAATCCCCCCTTTTCATGTACTTCTTGGTTTGAGGACAAGGGAGAAGAAAGGGAAATGTTTCGTGTTTAAACTGCAGTGAATTAATGGCTCCTTTTTCACCACCCCAAACCTTATGGCAACTAACACATTCCTTTCTGTAACTGCCAGAGGTTTGGGGTTAGTTCACTTCAGTTCCACGTAAGCATTAAAAAGGCTCTCATGGAGTCTAAGGTGGCCCAGTGAAAAGATGGGGACTTTTTCATTGTCCACAGACTTCTCTATACCTGCTTTGCAAAAATTACAATGGAGTAACTATTTTTAAAGCTTATTTTTCAATTCATAAGAAAGACATTTATTTTCAGTCAAATGGATGATGTTTCCCTCTTATCCCTTAACCCTCAACGTTTGCTTGAATTTTTTTTTAATTCTTCTCCATACCCACTTCCTGATACTTTGGTTCTCTTACCTGCTCAGGTCCCTTCATTTGTACTTGGAGTTTTTCTCATGTAAATTTGTATAATGGAAAATATTGTTCAGTTTGGATAGAAAGCATGGAGAATTTTTAAAAAGATAGCTGAAAATCAGATTGAAGAAATTTATTTCTGTGTAAAGTTATTTAAAAACTCTGTATTATATAAAAGGCAAAAAAAGTTCTATGTATTTGATGTGAATATGCGAATACTGCTATAATAAAGATTGACTGCATGGAGAAGTCTTTTTCAAGATTGTTTTTCTAGCACTCACCTTGAATAACAAAAGTAGTCAATGGTTTTGACAGGTAGTTCTTGGAGGCAGTGGAGACTGAAAAATACAGATTTTGTTTCTTATATAGTGTCAATTACTGCTTAGTGAACAGAGGCTGCAGTTGTCAAGCTTCCTGCACGCTACATACACTATGCGCTGTCCAACTTACATGTCTTACAATGGTAACCAGTTTTTTAGCAGATGCTCAATTTGACAGTTTTTTGTGACCTTATGTATGTTTAATTTAAAATAAGCACTCTTCTCTGTGTAATCACACAGTTCAAGTGTGTGCTCTAGTTTGGTAAATTTAAAAATTAGTACATGTTGAGGCACGTGGCACACAATCCCAGTGACTCCAGGGCTGAAGCAGAAGAATAGCAAGTGCAAGGCCATCCTCAGCAATTTAGCAAGGCCCTGTCTCAAAAAATTCAAAACAAGGGCTGGGGATGTAACTCAATGGTTAAGCACCCCTGCTTTCAATCCCTAGTACCAATTTTTAAAAAGTATATATCTGTAGAAATTCACCTGCATATTTTTCCGTTTTGACACAACTTGCATTTTCTTCATTAACACACAATATGCACCCAAACATGCACTTATGTTTTCAACTTCATTTTTAATGATTACCCCAATAAGTTGATTTTATGCATTTGATTTCATGACCTGAATTTTGAAAAACACCGAAAATATCTTCAGACAAAATATATAAAATCACCAGACAAGTTTTCAAAAGAGAAGTAAACAGTTTTAAAACTTCACCTGGAGGGGCTGGGATTGTGGCTCAGTGGCAGAGTGCTTGTCTAGCACGTGTGAGGCACTGGGTTCGAGCCTTAGCACCATATAAAAATAAAGGCACGCTGTCCATCTACCAAAAAAACTTCACCTGGAAATCCTGAGAACAATATGAAAGAGAGAAATCCCCAAAGGAGCGCTGGCCTGAGAATCTGGTTTCAGATTTTCATACCCTTCATGCCCCTCCAAACCTAAGATGCTGTCAAGACAGTACTTTGTCTGAACTAGTTTTCTCATCTGAAAAATGCAATTCTATAATCCAAATATTAGAGAAACTAATTTTCTAAATAACCTTCATTCATGATTATAACTAATTTTGGCATTTTTTTAAAAATATATCTTCCATAAAATGTCCCAGAATAGTAAATGCTTTAGTTATTATAAAATGCTGTTACAGGGGCTGGGGCTATGGCTCAGTGGTAGAGTGCTTGCCTTGCATGTGTAAAGCACTGGGTTCAATCCTGAGCACCACATTAAATTAAAAAAAATTAACAGATATTTTTTAAGTGCTGTTACAAAGAACTGCCACACTAGCGCCTCTGAAATTTTGTCAGGGACTGTGATTATTGTACTTGCTGTCTGGGTTATGTAGTCTCCTCAACTCATAAAATGTTAATGCAGAATTATTAAAGATAATCTGGCCCACATCCTCTCACATCAGGAACCACATGAAGTCCTGAAGGATATGCCTTGCCTAAGCTTGTGTAGCCAGGACCCAAGATCTATGTATATCATTTTGTTATGATCATGATGGAAGTGGGAACATGGGATAGAAATGGGTGTTGACTCCAGGACAGTGAGTTCTGAGCTAGAAGTGCTAGGTATACTCCACCAGCCCCTGCTGTCCTTAATAAGGGAAAGCCACTGATGCTGAGGCAGGTCACACATGGCTTGGGTGGCCCCAGCTCCCTATGAACCACAGTGCTCCTGATGTGGTGGGGGCAACAGAAGAGCCTTTCTATAATACTAAGGGCAAGTGGAACCTAGATGACCACTATAACCTGGTAACATGCACGTGACAGCTTGTTCCTTAAATAGCACCTCGTCTCATAACTTTATCAGATAACTTTATTTATAAAGGTTCCATAGGAAACCAGTTGCTAAAATTTGACACTTGATCCTCTTAATTCTTTCACCAGCAAACTCAATTTACACACATTTCTCCATCTACCAAGCCCACCCTGAAACTTAGTGTGCTTTTAGCTACTCATCAGGAAAAGAGAAACAATTCTGTTTTGCTTTGGTTTGTTTTGGGCAAGGGTGTCATAAATTTAGCTTAGACCTAGGGGTCTAGAAATAATTGCTTCCATTTAAGAGTATTTCCTTCGTGCCAGGCATAGTTCTAAGAGCTTTACATATTCATTTAATCCATTTTACAAAGGAAATTTAGACAAGGAGGTAATTTGCCGAAACTCTCAGCAAATAAATGGTATACATAGGAGCCAGATCCACCAAGTTTGACTCCAGAGACTGAGTTCTTAAAAGCACTATGCTAGCTTTTCAAACGAACTTAAGACCCACCAGGGAATTGTATAATCAGTTTAGAAGGTCTCAACCAGCCATTCTTTTGAAGTATGTAGAAGAGAAAAGCAAAATTAAGTGTGCATCGTGGGTAAGTATTGTTTCATAAAACTTTTGTGACATATTTAAATATATAAGCATATTTACATATAAGGTTATATATAAAATTAACTGTTAGATGTAATAAAGGTTTACACCATGTTGTGCTGATAATCCAGCTCCACCTAGAGCCAGCCAGCCAGGATCTGAACCTCAGCTCTCCCTCTAACTAGCTGTATGATTTGGCAAATTACCTAACCCATCTGCCTCATAGCTCAATTTCTTCATTTTATAAAATGGAAATAATGTGAGGATTTAATAAACTAACATGTGAAGTGTTTGCAAGAGTGTCTGGCCCACAATAAGTCTTCAGTTATTTCCTTTATATTTTGCCATCAAAATAATGTACTCAACATCTCTTTAGGAGTCTCTGACATTTAAGTATTTTCCCATATGCTATACAGCAAGGTGGAGGCACACTCCTCTGAAAAAGCTAGAACAATTTTTTAGTATCAACTCAAACTGGTTTCAGGGCCCAAGCCTAGAAATGAGAATTCCAATATTTTTTTAAATATTTTTAGCTGTAGATGGATACAATATATTTTTTTATGTGGTGCTGAGAATCAAACACGTGCCTCACACAGGCCAGGCAAGTGCTATACCACTGAGCCACAGCCCCAGCCCTCCACTATTCTTCTTAACAAAAGAATTACATTTTTAACAGTTATCTTTTAGTTCAAGTCAAGCAACTCTGATTTCTAAGGAAAAGAGCAAATGGGATTATCCTACTTGAGTTCACTGTTGTAGATTATATTCTTTCCCCAAAAGCACTTTGTTTATAAAGGGAAGACAATAGTGAGACCTAAAAAGTACAAAGTCCAGGCATGATGGTGCACACCTGTTGTCTCAGCAACTCTGAAAGCTGAGGCAGGAGGATCCAAGTTCAAGGCCAGCCTAGGCAACTTAGCAAGACCCTGTCTTGAAAAATAAAAAGGGCTGGAGAGTGTAGTTTTGAGCCCTGGGTTCCACTGAAAAATAAATTTTTAAAGTATAGAGCAACCTGATGGTCTTTAAAAGACCTGAACACTCTGTGAGCTGAGACAGTCACCCCTGCACAGGTGGTCTGCAGGGCCCCTTGCAACAGGCCTAGGCCTGCTGAAACTGCCAATGGGAAAGGGGTCACTGTCCCACCTGCTTGAGGTTTTGCTATTATTGTGCCCTCTGGGACAAGTGAAGAAAAGAAGAAAAGGAAACCCAAGTACTAGAAAATCATGTATCACAGCTGATGGCACACGCCCGTGATCTCAGGAGGATTACAAATTTGAGGCCAACCTTTAGCCAGATGCTTTAAAAAAAAAAAATTAACATTAAAAAGAAAAGGACTAAGATGTAGCTCTGTGGTTCAATCCCCAATATCAGAAAGAAAAAAAAATCGCTAGGCATGGTGGCACACGCAGCTCAGGAGATTGATGCAGAATGATCCTGAGTTCAAAGCCAGTCTCAGCAATTTAGCGAGACCCTAAACAACTTGGTGAGACCCTGTCTCTAAATAAAATATAAGAGCTGAGGATGCGGTTCGGTGGTTAAGCACTCCTGGGTTCAATCCCCAGTACTAACCCTGCTGAAGGCATACCAGAGATTGCTCACAGCATTTAACATAAAATCTAAACTTACGATCATGTCCTACTAATATCTACTGCCATACTCTCCTCACTTGCTGAAGCCTCACTGGACTTTGTTTCTTAAACACAGCTGCCACCATTCCACCCTACATCTTGCTAAAACCACCCTTCAAGCTCTACTGGTTCAGCTCTGATGTCTTCCCTGACCACCTAAACAAGCAACACACCGACCTCACCCACCTCTAGCACACTGCCCAGTGGTATTTCCTGCAAAGCACTTAGTAAACCTCATCATGCAGTTACTGATTTACCATTTGTCTTCCCTTCCTAAAATTGAACTTCTCTTAGAAGGGAATCTGAGTTGTCTTATAGCACTGAATTCCCAATGAATAGACAGTGGAAAACTTTTAAAAAATGAATAGTTGTGCACCTGGGCAAGTCAACAAGCCACCCTATATTGAAAACTTTTATCTGTGGATGGAGGAAAAGTCTGTCCCATCTATTCTCAGAACGCTGCAATGCTATAGAAAGTTAAGAGTACTTTGAAACAAATTTTGGCAAATCCTGTTTCATCCTTGTCCCCCATTCTTCTGGTCCTAAGAATTACCAAGTGATTCAAGAGTCCTACAAAAGGCCATTCATAATGTCCAGCCCATAGAAGATACATAGACAATAAATGGTCTACACTGACCCCTAACCTCTATTCTCAGGGCAAGAATCCACATGCAGTAGAGAAATGGCAGCGTGGGCACATTACCTGTCCACAGGCACGTGAAGACACGAGCTGAGGCGGCGGCAGTACAGCACGGCAGCTCCGCATGAGCTGTGAAGGCAGACCTCACTGCGCCCCTTACCAGGGTGCGATGCTCAGCAAGTAACTTCCTCTCCCTGTTCCCTAATGTCCTACATCACAGAGCACCCAAAGGAATGAGCTAAAAGCCTAGGCAAAGCATTTAGCACGGCAATTGGGGCCCAGAAAATAAAGGGTGGTTGTCACTACCAGAAACACCATAAGTCAGTTCTTTGTTCTTGGCCAAATCACTTTATTTTTTTGTTTTCTGTTTTTCCAAATCACTTGAGTTTATAACTTTTGATGTACTCTATGAAGTCCATAATTTCTTGAAATTCTCACCTTGCTC